>VZTT01069819.1:15300-37272 GCA_013400855.1 Buphagus erythrorhynchus
CAAGAATCGTGTTTTTTCTGTTTTTTTTTTTTTTTTTTTTTTTTTTTTTTGGCTGAAATACAGCGTATTTTAAGGAATGGCTTTCAGAGAGGATGGTGCAAGTGCATCACTAAAGTACTTGCTAGGACAAGTAACAAAGACATTATAATGATGTAAGTTACCTCACTAGAGAAAAGGTTTATTCTATCCAAGCAAATGTATAAATTGCAGATTTTATTCAAAAAGCTTTCTTCTTGTAGTTTCATTGTTAATTATAAGGCAAGCATTGTTTTGATACTCTAAGAAACTACTCTGAGCAGAGGAGAACACAATTACAGTCTTCTGTCTCTGTAGACAAAAATTTGCTTGACATTAGAGCCTAAGTGCCAGAAAACATATACTCTGTTTTGTCTTAAAAAATTTCAAGTATTGCTTCATAGCAGTTTGCATGGCACTATGTTTTGGATTTGAACGAAAAACATTGTTGAAAAGACACTGGTGTTTTAACTATTGCTGAGCAGTGCTTAATGGGTGAGGACCTTTTCTGTTCCTCATGCTGGTGAGGAGGCTGGGGGAGGGACACAACCAGGACAGCTGACTCCAAATGCCCCAAGGGATGTTACAGGCCATATGGTGTCATGCTCAGCATATAATCTAGGGGAAGATGGAAGGGGGCACATTTGGAGTGGTAGTGGTATTTTTCTTCCAAAGTAACTGTTGTGTGTGGAGCCCTGCTTTCCTGGGCATGGCTGAACACCTGCCTGCCCATGGGAAGTGGTGAATGAATTCCTTGTTTTGTTTTGCTTGGGACCACAGCTTTTGCTTTCCCCAGTAAAAACTGCCTTTATCTCAATTCACATGTTTTCACATTTTTACCCTTTTGAGTCTCTCCCTCAGCCCAATGTGGGGGACTCAGTGAGAATCTGCATGGGGCTTAACTGCCCTGGTAAAACACAACAAATACTGCAATCACAATGCACTTCAACTTAATGATACAGTTTCTTTATTGAGTGCCTGAGAAACTAAAATACGTGATCCCTTCACAATTTAATTATAGTAACCTGTATTAATTGTGGTAAATAGGTTAGTAATTTGACCTAAATTACAACAAATAGTCAAGAGACAAAGGCAGAAAAACAACAGAGTAGAAAAGGAGAAAGGAAAAAAAAATGTTGAAATACTTCAGAAGAGATTTCAGTCTCCTCTCTCTGGTGCCTTTGTTTTTCTCTCCTTTCATTATCTTTGGTCACTTGTCTAGATCATGGCTCTTAGAGATGTTCAGAGAACTGACAGGTCCATTAGTTCCTTGAGTCCGTTGATTCTCATTCTTTCTTTAAGGGCACTGTCAGGAAGGTATAAAAATTGGTAAAGCTCTTTGGCTCTTGAAGTGCTGGCTTAATGCATTCTTTTAGAAGATGTCCAATTAGATGCTTTAAATCTACAGCTACAATACCATACAAGAAAAGTTTTAAGCCTTATGCTGTTTTTTGTTTTTAATTTCTTCCTCCCTGGGTGGTAAACAAAAATAACTCTGTTAGAGGAACTGAGGAAAGTACAGACCACTGAATACTCCCTCTTTGTGGAGTCTTATAGACCTGTGCCAGATTATTAACATTTTTCTTCATTAGGCACAGCAGTAAACATATTTTACATTATTACTATTATTATTATTATTATTATTATTATTATTATTATTGTTATTATTAGGTTAGCATCCTTGAAACCTCTATCCCATTGGTTAGATTTGAGTAATAATTTTGAAAGTTATTAAGAAGGCATTAGCTACAGGACATGAATATGCAACCATGTGGTATGATCGTGTGAAAAATTTGGAAAGCCAGTTTAAAGCAGACCGTATTTCAAAGGTCACAGAAACTATTTCAGATCTATCCAGCTACTTTTTACAGGAACACTTCATAATTTTTTCAGTACTCTCTTCTAAGCACGTCAAGAGTGTGCTGTCCTTCCAGTATCGCCCAGCTCGGCTGTACAGTGTGACAGCTCACTCAAGGTCAGGAAAACAGTAGTGTGTACTCTCTAAAATACAGGGAAAGGGCTGGGGAGAAAGGAATAGGGAGATTTCCAGGTTGAGGTTTGCATGGAGGCTTCTGACACTGGGATGATTTTAGCAATGTCCTGGCTTTGGTGAGAGAGAGAAGCAGCATGTACTTGGAGATAAGAACTTGGTCAACTGTGACTGAACATCCCCAGGCTCAGTCCCATGGCAGTTTATTTGAAGATAACTTTTAATATATACTTCATCATCACTGTTTTAGTAAATTGGGAAAAGATTTCTGTGTTCAATTTTGAAAAACCTTCAGTGTGCTCTGCACAGTCTTGTCACTGATCTGGTCCTAATTCTTAAGAATTGAATCCTTCAATCATGTCTCAAAGTATTTTGTTGAACTTTTGATTCATAGTATTGTATAATTTTGAAATTGCATACAAAATGCATAGTTTGGACTGAAATGATAGAATATTGCTGTCTGGTTTTCCATTTAAAACTAAAGTTACCAGTGGCCTAGTTACAATAGAATTTGTATTCAAGTGCTCAAAAACATTAATCCTAAAATAAAGATCTGATTTAATAATAGATTAAATGAACACATGATCTGCTTCAGCACAGTAGGTGATCAATGTTTAATACACCCTTGCTAAGTTTATGTAAAGTCTAGTCACACCCTTCATTAAGATATGTTGACAGAGATGTTCATTTAGTTGGACAAATACCAGGATTCAAAATTCAACTCTTAATTATGTTGTATTATAAATAGTGAGTGAAGAAGAGTGTGGACATTAGCATTGAATAAGGCTGTGGACAAATTGATTAACTGCAATTAAAATGCTTGTGCATCTGTAAGGCTATCCTACTTGTCTGAAAATGAATTCTACTTTGATGTGCGGTGAAACATTTATCCATAAGCTAACTGTATGCAATGCACACTGTAATTAGCAAGATGCATGCTTTGTTTTAATTGCTTCAAACACTGAATCAAACTGCAGAAAATATTACCTGAATGATTGCAACATATTCATTTTTCTTATCATGTGTTTTGGGTTTAAAAATAATATCTCATTGAAGAAATTGAATATTGGAAAAGAAAACAAGGGCTACTTTCTTTCTGTACATACTTACCTGTGGTAATATCATGAGAGCAACAGTTTTATTCATAGGATCTCATGAAAATGCTACTTTCTACAAAATGAAGTATTATTAGACAGGTCAAATATGTAAATGGATTTCCATTAAAACACCTTCTAATAATAGAGATTTAGCTTCTATTGGCAGTAAATATTTATGTGTATGGCAGAAAACTGTGGTGTTTGGGGACAGCTCAAGTGTTGCATGTGTGCATATGTGTGTGTGTGTACATACACTTTAGAAAAAATTCCTGACTAGTGCAGATATGAGGCAATAACTGCTGTTTCACAATTCAAATAACAGCTATCATTGCATCTAATCCTTTTGATAATAGCCACCAATTCATTGGACAAATTGAATATGACCAATTAGATTCAAAAGATTGCAATGTAATTAAATGAAATTTGCAAAAGAGCATCTCTGCTCCCATTTAAACTGCATGAGAATTAAAGAATAAGGAGGCAGACGGAAGCTTCTCACAAGACTTGTAGATACAGTTTTTCCATACCTCTGCATTTAAAATAAGGTGAATGAATAAAATCCCCTGACTAATACAAATTCACCCTGTCTGCTTGGGAGAGAGAGGCACCAGAGTCTTGTCATATCTATTGTGCATTAAGTGAAATATTTCATCACTTATTTCTGGGTAATCAAAAGAGCTTTAGCCTAAGTGTAAATTTGCTTCATTTGTACCCTATCATTTTATTCAAAGTAGTTCCTCTTTATCTTCCGTTTGTAATAAGAACAATACAAGATAATGTAATTTATGCAAGAATGCAACATTTACAAAAGTTTTTAGATCAATAAATTTAGTTTTCATGACACAATGTAAAAGGGATTTGCTATATTGCATGGATGAAAAATGCATTGTTTAGTAATCACTCTGATATTATGTTGTTCTAAATGCAAAGCTTGATGTAACTGTCTTATTAAAATATATTCCAAAGAATATCCCAGGGGTCTCTCTTGTCATTTTGGCTCAAGCTGGTGCATAAATTTCCAGTTGTAAAGAAATATTCTAAGTTAATCTTCTCAGGAAGTGGCTGAATGGTCCTCATGAGTCCTTGCAAGGCTTATAAAGACAGTTTCAGAGAGAACTTTTTTCTAGCAAGATGTGTATTGTATGAATTCAAACACATAATTCTACCTATAACTAAGTGAAACTCTACTCACAAGTCCCAAGCCCTAGAGTATTTAGATGCAGGCTTCACAGATCAGAATGGAATCCTGAAAACACTAGAAATAGAAATGAATGGATTCATTCTGTTTGAATTTTTATTGTAATTCAAAGTGTACTCAACCTAATTAAATATCCCATAAGAAATCCCCTTTTATATACAAAATTGGGCTTTATCTAGCAAGACACTCATCCTCCTGAAGTGAAGCAAGATCTCTACTGGCATAAATTTGGAAGTAAGTTCTGTCTTAGTGTAATTTTACACTGTTGAAACTGCCAAGAATTAATTATTTATAATTTCTCTGCTGCATTTTGTCTATGGGATGAGACAAATAGGAAAACTCCGGTCATTTTAGCAGTGCTTCCTCACCAGTGAAAAGTAACACCTAGGCAAGGATTTTCACACTTGACAATAGTGATCATGGAAATTGATACCAAATTATATCACTAAATATCACAGTGATACTGTGGACCAATAGGCTTGGGGTTTTCTCTGAAGACAAGAACTGATCCTCTTCTGTGGAATCCTTCAAAGAACAGAAAAGAAAGAAAGCTGTCCCTAGAAACAGGACATTTGGTTTGAATCTGCACAGTCTTCATATAAACTAAATATATGTGTTTTCTCAAATCCAGAACTATTCTATGAAAGCCTAATTCAAGGAATAGATGAGCCATTACAAAATACTATTAGCACTCCTTCTTTATCCCCCTTTAAAAAAAATCCTTTTAAATTTTTTTTATTATTATTATAGCCCCGTTTTCCCTTCCTGAAAGGTTACACCATTTCATGCATCTCTTTTCTTCCTCCTCCACCCTGTAATCCTTTGTAGGCACATATATGCCCCCTTTCTCACAGATATTCCCTCTAGCATGGATTATTTCCTTTCCCTTTAATCCTCACAGGCTGAGGTGCTGTGCTTAACAGTCTTACACAAGTTTGCATAGAAAGCCTCTGTTTAGTGGATCACATGGCTGCCAGGCTAGTTGGACAGAATTCAGGCTGGATAAAAACTGTATATTGTGTAGCAGGGAAAAATTACTAAATTCACATTGTCATAGAAAATAAGGATTAAAGCCATTTCATTTATAAATGGTGTAATTATAAATGGTGAGACTCAGAACTATATATTCAGGATCAACCGAAAAAAATCCCAGATACATACAAATTTATGAACACCTTCCTACTGCTAATCCACCGAAGTTATTACTACCCCCAGCTCACATTCAGACAACATCACACTTAGTAACCCCCTGGTAACTGCTTAATCCATTGATTGTCCTCTTGCTCTTGGAGACATGGTCTATCTCAATAAAACAACCAGAGATTATTTTAAAAATATTAAAAAGTAAGAAAGAAACACTTTAAGAAAGGGAAAAATAGTCATTGAGAGGGAAAGAGAATTTTAGAAGACATAACTGCCTATGTCATAACTGCCTATGCCTTATTTTATTCAAAAGCATGCTGAACTGTCATTAAAAATAGACAGCAGAAATTGAGTCATCCCAAAAGAGGACTGGTGGTAATTTATGAACCTTATTTCTTAACATATAAAAACTCTTTTTAAAATCCACTTTACAAAATAGTAATTGCAACAATACACTCCTGTGTGTGAAATATGAAGTATTATTTCATACCTTATTGCACCAATGGCACTTTTTCTTTAGCTGCATGCCAGGCAAGAAATAATAGTCCATTATTCTCATCCCACAGTGTCATCTTACATATCCCACAGTGTCTTTTGGTTCATGCATTTTCCTGCATTCTCAGCGTTTCACAGGCCACTCTGAATACAAAGGAACAATGCCTTGTTCAAAACTCCCATTGGAAGAGTACTCATCCTGCAAATAGTTGTTTTGCTGGGTTTTTTCCCCCCCATATTTCAACTTATAAGGGTTGAAAGATTGGAAATTTATGAACCCTTGTACAGTTTGTCCAGTAACTGATTTCATGCACAAGACTATTTTTACTGTTTTTTGATTTTTTTTCCTTTTTATGTGGATTTTTTTGTTTGTTTTTGAATCACAGTGTTCTGGCCTGTTGTGACAGTGTAGAGTGCTTGTGAGGCTTTTATCAGAACGTGCAGATGATGTGCAGGTGATAGAATGAACCTCATTCTGAAAGCCTAGTCTGAGGAATACCATCAGACCCTGTGCACTGACATGCATCAGAAAGATTTGTCATATTCTGAAGTTTAAATGTAAGGCATTGCATTTTAATTTGGCATTGCTCATCTGAGTTCTCCAGATCATTTGTGGAGAGCAAATACAATTTATTTAACTTGTAAAACCTTGCAGATCTCCACGAATAGAAGAAAAAGCCATATAGATATAAGTAGTAACAAAATGTGTTGCATGCAAACTGATTTAGAATTGGCAAATCTAAAGAGTGTTTTAAGTTCTCTGTATTCATTTAACACAATTTCAAAGAGATTTGGAGCTAAGCAGTTCATTATGTTATTTTTTTGAAACTGTGTAGAACTTATTACATCTTTGCCCAGTTCTTTCCAGATATATGTAGTTCTTTTTTAATTACTTACACTTTCTCTCTTCTTGAAAATTATGTTAGAAAATATCTATTTAATTTTTGGTTTTGAGCTATTTCTGTGCAGATATGGATACACAGTACTGCTGTATTTAGAGCACAGTTTTATTTAGCTGGAAACAATATAAAAATGAACTGTGAAATTACTTCAGAAAGAACTTTTTAACATGAAAATAATATCCTGGGAGATCTGTTGAATGGAGTCAGAAGCAAGATAACATTTGGCTAAGAAATGAAATTGTAAGGCTTGTTAAGGCAAACCTATGTGTTGGAGCTTGGTTTGAAAAATTACAAAAGCAAGAATATTCAGAAAATACTTTTGATTCACCCAAGGATCAAGTAGCTGACCAGCTGGGATATGGACAGATGATGTTTATCTTATGAATGTAGGAAGAAATATTCCAAGTAAATAATAGAGATTGGTTTGTCTTTCACACTTTAACAATCCACAGAAGAAAACATAATATACAGCAGCAAGAAACTAATAATATGTCCTGATTCTTTACATCAGGAAAATTTTACTTTTGTGGGATAGACCCAAACTTCTGTATGTAAAGCTCTCTTTTTTAATCATCAACAAATTTTGGCTCATTAAAAAATTACTTGGATAGACATTAAATGCTATGTTTTAATAAAAATGATTTAAACCTTCATTTTTTGTTCTGTTTCTCCTCATATTTGATTCTGTCTTTAAAAGTAAATGAATTATCATATTTTTAAGATTGTTTCATCCAATATTTAAAAAAATAATTTAATAAAGGTATAATTAAGATCCCAATTAGTTTCTGTATCTGTTATATTTTAAAACCAATGCAGTGTATCACCAAAGGCCAAATTGTCTGTGCACTGATGATTGTCCACTGTGCTCAGGACTTCCTATGTCATGAAGAATAGTTCATAGAGAAGCTTAGCATGTTAGTCTTAGCCTAGTAGAGGAGTATCTGGATTTTACAATTGAAACACCCACAAATGTTAGTGTCTGAGAATGATGAAGTTTTGCTAACAATACCTAAGAGTGTTATTTGCTTTAGGTGGCTCAAGATCTCTCAGTTACTCATGTAACCAATGAACAAGATATTTTCAACTGATGCCTGCATGTGAACAGTATATGAGCAGAGATTCAAAGTCCCCAGACTCCAGCACTGATCATCTACTGACGGTGGTTGCATCAGAATCTGTGGAATACAGTCATGTAATCATAGAATCATAGGTTTGGTTGGAACAGACCTTAAAGACCATCTAGTTCTAAACCCTTGCCATGGGCAGGGATGCTTTTCATTAGACTGAGTTGCTCATAGCCTGGCTCAGTCTGGCCCTGAGCGCTTCCATGGAAGGGACATCTACAACTTCTCTGTGTCTTCTGCTGGTGTCTCATCACCCTCATAGTAAAGTATTTCCTCCTAATATAAAAATCTAAACTTACTCTCTTTCTGTTTGGAGCAATTCTTCCTTTTTCTGTCACTACATGCCATTGTAAAATGTCCCTCTCTATCTCATTTGCAGGTGCTTTAGGGCTGGAAGGCTGTTCTAAGCTCTCCCCAGGGCCTTCTCTTCTCTAGACTGAACAGCCACAACTTTCTCAGCCTGTCTTCATAGCAGAGGTGCTCCAGCCTTCTGATCTTAGTGGCTCTTCTTGGGCTCACTCTAACAGGTCCACTTCCTTTACTTCTTTGGTGTTCTTATCTGGAACAATTAAGAAACAGCTCTTTTATTTTCCATTCTAGGCACATGTAAACTCTGTTTACTGAAGTTTAATATCAGTCATAGTCTGGGAATAAATCTTCAGTAATAAGTAGACAAGAATTTTCAATGAACTATTATGTTATTTTTCTACAAAAACTGTAAGGTTGTTAAAACTGAAGTTATTAATAGAATCTGTTTCCCAGTTTTGATAGGCTGCTTTCTCAGCTGAAAACCTTTGTGAGAGACATCTGTTCCATATTACTCAGAAATACAATAGCATAATAATGTAATCAATATTGAGCAGCATACACATAATTTGTGGGAAATTATATGGCTAATTTTCCTCATTCAATAGTCCATTTAATTTATTGCCTCTGATTTGGAAAATTCATGTTCAGGATTATGGCAGGGACTGGAGACCAGCCTTGTATGTTTCCACTGGATTATTATAATCACCAACAGAGTGTGATGGCTGTAGCCTCTGCATTTCTTACATGTTTTACTTTGTATTTAGTATAAGAGTTTGGGTTTTTAGAAAAACTGAAAATATTTTCTGAAAAATCCCATTTTCTCCAGGTATGAATTCTGAGGTATATGAGAGAGAATAGGTAGCAAAACAGGTAGTTAAGCCTACCAGTCCCTCTGACAGTAATAAATTTCCAAGAAGGAGGAAGACAGCTCTGAAGATGTTGCTATGCAACTGCTTTCAGATGTATATAAATCTCTTAGTTGCTGTTGTTTGTTTATTTTTGCAGCCAGTATTCTCCAAAGGAAAAAGTGAACAATCTAGGCCTGGAATTGATAAGTGTAGCCCACTGCTACCATTTGACATTATACATATCAATTTGACATTTGATATTATGAAGGTGCTCTTTGAAGCTTAGCAAGCTCCATGTTGAAATGGTTTCTCTGGTCAGAAACTGCAGCCACACCGTGGCATTGACTTCTATGACCCTTTGAGTATAAAGCAGAGTGAATTTGAATTAATTTCACCACAGTTACCCTTTCCCAAAGTGTATTTAGGCAGACTCTCTCAATGACCCCAAGCAACTAATTCAAATGCCCTTTAAAACTGAAAAGAAACACTTTAAATTTTGGGTTTTTTTACTTAAGGGACTCCTGTGTTGCAGCCTGACCTGCCTATTGAGTACAATAATACCCTTGAACTGTCTCTCACCCTGTTTCAGCCCATCTCTTTTCTTCATTTCCACAGCACAGTTGTATTGCCTGTGAATTCCTATTACTGCTCTTGGCTGAGATCTGCAGTTTCTCAGACACTGCAGGGAGAGGCATTGAAGAGTGTAATACCAGATTTAGTGTCATATAACTACTGGGAAAATTAAGGTATTGCTTTATTACTGCTTCTACTGCCAGCCCAGGGTGTCTCAGGAGACCTCCCTTACCTCGTGGGTGGAAGGAGTATTGGCTGCTGGGGCTCAGGCCCGGCTGAGAGCTGGTGCTGCTGAGGGTGGCAGCCCCTCACCTTCCCTCCTGTGACCCTGGGACATGCTGCTGGACACCATGAGGTGGCCATGGTGCTGCTGAAGGTGGCAGCCCCTCACCTTCCCTTCTGTGACCCTGGGACATGCTGCTGGACACCACAAGGTGGCCATGGCCGGGGCTGTCCCCCAGCCCAGTGGGGACACTTCCAGCTGAGACTTTTGCCTGCTGCCCCATAGCCATGGGCCTGGCCTGCTCTCTGCCTGTCCCTGTCCCACCCCAGCTTTCCCCTTCTGCCCTGATGGCCCTGCCAGGTGCGATGGGCCCTGGCTGCTTGGCCCTGCCCTGAAGCCCCTGGAGTGGTGGCTCCCAGCTCCCTGGCCTGGCCCTCTCCTCCCTGGCCTGGCCCTGGTCCCACCTGGCCTGGCCCTCTCCTCCCTGGCCTGGCCCTCTCCTCCCTGGCCTGGCCCTGGTCCCACCTGGCCTGGCCCTGGTCCTCCCTGGTCCTCCTTGGCCTGGCCCTCCTCACTGCTGTCTCTTCAGAATTCCTTACATTTCAAACATCTACTTGCTGTGACTTCTTCTGCCTGCCTGCTATACCTCATGGTCCAGAACATTTTGCTTGCCTGGAAGCCAAGAATCTCCTTCCCCAGAGGTATCATTTTGACCCCCATCTTAACCTTTTAATCTTAACCATTTCACCTCCATAGAGTGATGACAGCAACACAGATTTTTGAAGAAGATCACCATTGTGGTTTTTATATTTAAGAATTTGTTTTTATGGGGAAGAAACAGAAATCTTTAAAGCACGTCTGTTGGATCAGGCATTTCAGAATATACAGTGAGAAAACCAAACAAACCTTTAAAACCCTAGCATGAGTGGTTAAGTTGTTGCAGATCTACCAAGATGCCTCTGTATATTTAGAGCACTTAAATAAATAAAAAAATCTCTAAAATCTGTATTCTACAGATTTTTAAGTGTTCTCTACTTTTCAGACTTAAATTTTTAATTTTTGCTTTAAAATTCTTGTGTTCCCTTCTGGATCTCCTTCCTTTCTCTAATATAATGCATTAATAATAATTCTGTAATCATATATATATACATACATATACACATACATACAAATACATATATATATATTTCCTTCTTATTTCTAGTTATGCTATGAACTTTTCAGGACAAGATTCTTGAGCCTGCCTGAGATAGTAATAGCAAGCCCAGAAGTGTGTAAGAAAGATTTCCATGGTCAATGGAAACTTTTCATGGTAACTGTGAATGCTGATGAAGTGGGAAGGACTTTCCTGGTCTGTCTTAGTTCTTATGCTGTTGATATCTTGGTGGTGAC
Source organism: Buphagus erythrorhynchus (assembly GCA_013400855.1). Lineage (NCBI taxonomy): Eukaryota > Metazoa > Chordata > Aves > Passeriformes > Sturnidae > Buphagus > Buphagus erythrorhynchus. The sequence continues at coordinate 26,610 of VZTT01069819.1, forward strand.
AGTACCTTAAACTAGTAAATTAAATAACATTACTGGTTCCCATAATTTAGTCTTTTCCGCTTTATTTCTCCATGAAGAAGAATTATGACTATGGGACAGTATCTTGGTATTTCTTTCGGTTTATATGTTCACAGAGAATTTTTTATGGATGCAAGATTAAGTGGATTTTTTATTAAAAGAAGTAAAATCATAGAAATTTACCTGATACTTGTGTCAGAGAATTTTGATGCTATCAATAGCTTTTGAGCCTGCTCTCAGCTCCACCTGGGGGACCCTGATTGAATTGTCCTCTGCAACAATAGCCTTTAGATTTTTTCCTCTGTTCCTCATTATAAAGATTATTGATTACAGGTTTCATGACAGGGCATTAGTGATCTTTTAGATTACTTTTAGATAGAAATAATTTAGATTTTAGATTACTGAGGCACTTTGTAAACCAGACATTTTTCCATAAGAAAACAGTGAATAGATCTGTAAGGCACAAATTTAACTTTGGTTTTGCTAACTAGAAAAGACATTGTACAGATAAAAGCATTCTGAGTGATCCTAGTAATAATGTCTCTGGACAAGTGTATTCATAGATGTTGATTGTTGCTGTAGAAGAACATTTTGTTAGGAAACCCATTGAATAGGCAAATTGTGGAGTAAACTGTCAGACTGAAAGACTGCCTCATGGCTAGGAAAATGTGCAAAGTTGTTTTATCAGTTAAGTAATTAAAGATGTTCAATGAAGTTAGGCAATAAGCAATTAGTGAAGCTGTGAAGTGTATGGTCATTGTACTAAAATTCACATTGTCTTCCCTCTTTTGCCATCTTTGTTAACTGAACAAAGCAAAACAAGAAAAATCCCACAAAAGCACCCAAGCGTCCTCCCCACAAAAACCCCAGCCAAAAAATCAAAACCCAAACCCAAATCTCTTAGTGAGAATAGAAGGAGATACATATCTTAATACTAGTCCTTTTGCCTTCCAGTAAAATTCTGGTTATTATAGACAGTCTTCCATCCACATAAAAACAACCCTTTTTTTCTTACCTTTATTTTTAGTTTTCCTAAATATTGATCTCATATGTCACTATAACAAGTGAAAAAGAAGTTAAAATTAATCTTTTTCAGGTATTTCAAAAATAAACTCTTAGAAGAGGTTATAGAGCCTGAAGAAGTCCCATGTGGCCCAAAGCACCAAACATAGTCCACTCATCTTCAGGGCTCTGGAAAAATTTTAGCATCTGCTTGTTGTCTCTTTCTTATCCTCTCAAAAAAAAAAGCAGCCCAAACCCTGAAGTGTATAGCTTAAGGTAGAGATTATTCTTATCATGTGTGCTGCATCCATAGGAAAGGAACAGATTCTATCACTAAAGAGAACTTGGAGATACCACTTATGTTTTTGACATGCTTCCAGTAAAGTCAATGAGAAAATTTTCCTCCATCTGCAGGAAGAGGATCTATCTACTTTGAATACTCGTGCAGGTTTTCAATATGCGAATAGGTAGGTGAACAAGGTTTTTTGCATGGTTATGTCATGTCTCTTCTTCCTGTGGAAGTAATTTGTGCAATAAAGAATGTCTTCATGTGTTAAAAAACTTTCACCTGTTTCTTATCATCAGCAAAACATGAAAATACTTGTTTACCATTTTAGAAGCTTCAGATAATACCAAATAGAAAGTTTTCTTCAAATTTCCAGATAATGGCTCATCCTAGGAACAATCCAAGGTGTAATCTTTGAGTCTTTTTATTGTTTCTTGAAAAGATGCTATAAGACCTTAATTTTATTACAAATATCAAGATATTCAGAGTATAACAGATTGTAGGTAATTATTAAATTTTCAAATTATGCTCAATATTCCTATTCTTTTTGTGCTGCACAGTTGTGTCAGGTGGTTATTCTATCTTTGCTATCAGGGAAGTTATATTTAAGAAATGTCTTATATGATAGCAAGTTACTATTTCCTGAGCCAGGAGATTTCTTGTTATCCTGTGTTTCTCTGATTCTTATACTCTGGTCCAAAAAGACATTTCTCTATCTGAATAGAGGTTTGGAATTGTTCCTCAACCAGGGTCTGCAAGAAGTTTCAGCTCTTAAACAAGTTATCCCTGAGATATTGCTTAAGTCTGTATAAAGTCACATAGCATGAAAGCTGTGAATGTCCTCTGCTCCCTCAAAGGATACTAGGGCTTGTAAAACATGGATTTATATGTAACACCTTTGGAATAGTACACTATGAAGAACACAACAGCATCAGTTTTTCCTGTGAGTGAAACTGGTGATAAAGTCTCAGAGAAGAAGAAAATTTCTTCCTCCAACTTCCATAAGCTGCTGCCTTTGATGTTTTTTCTGAACTGCTTACATTGACTTCAATTGCAAATCCAGCTCATTATGTGCTTTGAGCTATTCACTTCAACAGAGCCTTTTGATTAACCAGAATCTAAGAGTGTGACTCTCCCTGGTGCTCCCTAATTCATGGTAAGCATTAAGAACAACATTGCTGCTGTAAATGACAGTGGATCAGACAAAGCTTTTATATACATCAGTTACCTACTACTGCAGGCCTTGTTTGAAATGCCTAGTGCTTAACAACCTTCTACCATGCAGCCTTGTGTCACACTGTAAAGGGAGTATCAGGATGACTGCACAGATGTTCCTGCAACCCCTACAAAACCCAGGCCTTTACCACAGAGACCACCATCCTCCTTAATAGATTCTATGCATAATAAATACAGACTTAATGATGAATATCTAAAATCACTCAGGGTGATAAGGCTATTTTTCATCCTCTGCATGTTGTAAACGGAGAAAATTGAAAGACATATGCCTTTAAACTACAGAGGGAAAACTGTTAATTTCCTGAGTGTGCAGAATATTTTCATGGTTTGTTTGCTTTTATAAATATTTGTTAGCACCTGAACATCTTTGAAGGGTTGGACATTGACAGTCGTTCCAAATAGATAAGTCTATTTACGATAAAAACAAGGAGAAGGTGAATGTTGTTCAATTTTTCTATTATATTGTGTTATACTTACCTTGGAAGAATCTAAACATTATTATAACGTGTGAGAATAGCTGGAAAATTTGAAAATTCTATTCTGTTGCAAATGCTGAAATTTTTATTGTGATAGTAAGTGATTGATGAAATAGTTCTATTAGTAATTGGATTAGAAATTGAAATATTTCTATTGTAAAGGACAATATTACTTCAATTTATTTAAGGAATGTGATGTAAATAATAGACTATGTAAAAAATACCAGATAATATTATGTTGTGACGCAAAGTGTCATATTTAATTATATTAGTTTGACCTGACATAATGCACTGCTGATGGTTTAACCATTACAATACATTAAATTAGCATAAAAATTTGCACATTTTGACTTTGTTGAACTAAGAATGTTTCATAAGGTCAACATAAAATATGTTAATGCTAACAGAATATGCTACTCCTGTTATTTCTTGTACCTTTAAAAATTACTCAGGTAAAAACCTTCAATTCCATCAAATCATCATTTTCTAAGATGATGCAGCAAAACCTTCTCTACCAACAGTAAAATACATGTGAGGGCTGTTAAGGTAACAAGCCTCATCTCCTTTGTCTTTATCCAGGCAATACGCCTTTACAGCAGCTGAGGATCTGTCCTAACGTTCCTCTTCATACTCTTGCCTGTCAATGCTTTTTCTTTTATCATGATGTTGGGAAGGCTAGGTCAAACATCTGAGCTTTACATTCTGGTTTTGGTCACTGATCTCTGTCACAGTGAATCTCTTAGTCACAAGCCAGCTGCTGAGAAAACTGTCTGACACTCTCATGAGTCTTTCTTTGATGTCTGACATTTCCAGTTCCCTAGAGGAATGCAGTTGTCATGAGAGGTCATGATCAGGGAGGCTGGGAGCATCTATTAGGTTGCCAAGGCCAGTCACATGCTGGCCTTTAAAGAGCAGGACTGAAACGTGGAGCCTCAATGTATTCAGCTGGGAGCCAGCACTGAGAGCAGGGATGCAAGTGATGCACTTTTGATAGTCAGGTCTGCCAAGCACTTACAGGTTGTTGCATTCTGCAAAACATGAATATCTGGAAAGATATTCATGAAGGTGAAGAAAAAATAAAAACCTGAAACATCTGATTGTATTCCAGTGATCTAGTTGTACTTCCAGAGTGCCCTTGAGAGATATAGCCCTGGGGAGGGGGCAGGGACAACAGGGGTGGCTCATACAGGCTATTTAGTCAGGGGCTTCAGCATGCACGGCCTGTCCCACCCAGTCAGGAGAAGGAAACACGTGGGACACCGGGGCAACCCCAGCATCAGGAATCAGGCATGGGCTGAGGTAGGAGTGGGACATGGGCCCATGGGCTGGGCAGGGCTGTGGAGGCTGGCCCTGCTGCAGCATTTCTGGGTGTGGAGAGATTCCAGGGGGCTTCAATGTGGTTCTGGAGCATGAGCAGGATTGGGGGAGTCAGGAGCAGAGCTGGGCAAGGACAGTCAGGACTCTTAGTGGCCTCCAGATGCTAAGAGTACAGTACTGTGATCTGTTACTGCAGATAACTGTCTTATTAATTGTAAATCTTTATCAGCTGACTATTGGAGGAGAAAATGAAGCTTTAAATCAATGATAAGACTTTTCCTTTTTCCTGCAAACTGACCTGAGTGAATTTGACAAATATTGGTGACAATGAAAAGAATGCTTTCATTAGTACCATCTAGATGTCCTTAAGGGAGATACCCAAATATTCTAAACAAAGTCCAGGTTTGGTCTGGAACCAAAGATCTCCATGCATTCTCCTTAGAATTTTAACTGAAACACAAATCAAGACAATGCATGAGACAGCCAAAAACTGCCCATCAGTCCCTGAGAATCAGCTATGGTTCAAAGATTACCCTCTGGAGCTCACTGCTGCCAAAGAGTAGATGATAGTTTAACAAAATAAGGGCTCCCAGGATGTACAGCAGGTGTCAACTAAGACATACAGAACTGGAATTTTGTTTTCTTTCTAATAGTTTTATAATAATATGAGAGATTGTATCCAAGAGCATTTCATACAATCTCTTAATGTGATACAAAATGAAAACAAGATTTCCAAGAAACCAGCCTAAACTGGTTTCTAACTTCAGTTGATGGTAACTATAGACAAACTCATGTTCAGTGAAAGTTAGCCTTTCTGTACTTATTTCAAGCAAGGGTAATTGGGCTTCATGCAGAGTAAGAGATGAGGGAAGCTGGCAAGATTCCCTTCACAATGCTACTACCCAAGAGATATGCTTTTACTTGTTTGATGCAGAATAGCTGTTATCTCTGTGGAAACAAATACGTGTTATATTCTTGTACAAGTAGGAGTTCTGGAAACTCATTTAAAGTTGTCCCTGTGCTTTAAAAAGAAAATATTGATCTATTTTAAACTTTAAAAATTAAGTTGACTTTAATGGTAGTGATTTTAGTGTCACATGGAAAAAAATTACTTTGAACAAGGTTTGAATACCTCTTTGTTGTCAATAATTTATGATTCATAGCAGAAATATGCTTCTATATTTAATGCTCAGAATAAATATGGGATCTTTAACAAGAAAAAAGAACAAATTTGAGGAGTGAGTGGTACACACTGTTAATATGATACAAAGAACTTAGACTAGACCCTGGGGAACTATTTTTCAACCCTAAAAATACCAACAAGATGGTGTGATCTAAGAGTTGTAAAAGCAAAATAAATCTAAGAGCTTGGAACTGACTTTCTAGTCTTCAAGAATATAAATTGCTGCAGCTTCTTGAGTTGACATTTATTTACCATTTTGCAGTATAAGAAAGAGCCTCAAGATTAGAGCAGAGAAAATTAAATTATGTTCCTGTTCCTTTGGCTACTGGGAGGGTTGTGTTTTACAGATTTATGCAGTTATATAACTTTAAAGGTACATGGTCCCTCTTAAAGGCCAGTACCTCACTTAATGTAGTTTATTAATAAATGAACTGTCGTGGGATCATTCAGCCAGAACTAAAGAAATCAACCAATTTTGTTGCCTACTAAATAATTACATATTCCTGAGGAACATTTAGAAATAGAAATAATATGTAGATGATGTTGTCACTTTGGGGGCTGATAAGAAGTTCATATTAAATTCCAAAGTCCAGCTGAGGATGCAGCTAAGACGTGCAGCAGTTCCATATCCGAAGCTGCACTGTTTTAAATTAGGTGAGATTTTCCACAAATAGCACTATAATGCAAAAAAAGATAATTTACTCTGTTCTGGCTAGACTGAGTTTCCTGTCTACAAAGATTCATTTTAACTGTTTACAATATTAAAAGCCTTAAACATCTTTTATTAATACTGCTTTAGGTAGAATTTCTATATAATATTTAGGCAAGTGTTCTGACCAAGTAAATATCTCAGCAAAGATAAAGGGGATGAGATGGTAATAAAATACATGAGATTCTTAAGGAGGGTTGCTGCACAGCTTTGAATTAATACTAAGCATTTAGGTAATAAAACATTTATACCCAGGTTTCAGGCCCGTAAGAAATAACAGTTTTCGTAACTATTTCACTGACAGTAATTGATGCAAAATACACTGTTTATTTTATCCTGATACAAAATATATTTTGTTTCTTACAAGTCTTGCTGAATTTATTAATAGATTTTTTTTTTCTGTCAAGTTCTTATCATCTAAATTCCCTGAGAGAAGACAGAGTGTGAGAGGAACATGTTAAAATTACCAAATAAAGCATGGAGGTGGAAAATATTAATTAAGTGCTAGAGAACTGACATGTCATAAAATTAGTATGAAAAATGAGTAATACAAAAAGAAGCGCTGTGTAGCATGAAGTAATGTGAGTGTTTTGAACAGGGATCAGTGCCAGAAAATTCTAACTCCTAATAATAATGTAAGGAAGATTTATAAAAAAAAAGGTCTCTGAAACTGGGAACCACAGAAATTCATTTTATCTGTTATGCTATTACATGTTGGAAACTGTGGTAATTCTGGTTTTGAAGACTGGTTTGCCACTGCGAAGTGTGGTGTTTTAATTTAATAGCTGATTTTTCTGGGAAAGGCCAACCAGTCAGCAACTGCAACTCCTTCCTCTTCACTGCCTCTAAGGGCAGGGCCCTTCCATGCTGAAATTCAGGGACAGGCATGGTTGCTGAGTCTCAGATGACCCACTGCAAGAACAAAACTTCTTCAATGTCTCTCCCAGGCATCCTCTGGGATGGTGATTGCAATCACACAGAGAGTCCCTGAAACCACAGGTGTTTTCTACAAGTCCGAATCTGTTTCTACTTGAAACAGTTTCCGAAACCGTGTGAGAAGCACAACTTCCACATCTCTGTAGCACATCTTAGGATATGAGCTTTGCAATGAACTAGGAAAGAGCACAATCACAGTTTTATTGTCTCTGTGTTTGAAAATGTCTTGATATTGTTCTTTATATTGCTGCCATATATTATGCTTATTTAATAGGAGATATAAAGCATAATCAAAGATAAGCATAGGAGGTCTTGAGCAAATGTCTCATTTTGTTGATTGCTGAGGAGGGTTCTTGGATGAGGCAGCTACTTTAGTCACTCTGGAAGAGCAAATACCTTGAGCTGCAATCATTCAAATAGGTCTGTAGTGCTAGATCATACTTAGGCAGTTTAGGAACAAGAAAAATTGCCATGTCTGGAACAGACTAAATGACCCTTCAGCCCAGAATCATGTCTTTGATAGGAGCCACCTCTAGAAAAACATGATAAGAAAAGGTTTCATATAGAGTGGTACTTCCCTTGATAAATGCCCTTGCTTTGGAGAACCTGTAGTGCAAGTATTTCCTGAGGTGAGAGCTGTTGCTGCATCTTTTGAATAACAGTCCTCAGCACACTTTTCATCCATGATTTGTGTTACTGTCTTTGCAAGCATTTATACTTTTGACACGCACAGCACTTCACGACAATACGTTCCACAGGTTTATGACTGTGTGGAGAAGTTTGCTTCCTTTGTTCATTTCAAACCTTCAGCTTATTTAACAGGATGGTATAAAGCATAACCACAGATCAATATTGCAAAGACACAGGGCCATAATGGAATCTCCTAAATACAACTGAGTAAAAAGAAGGTAAAAACTTAGAATATGATTAAGAGATTCTTGTCATTATAAATCATCTATTCTCTCCAAAATAAATATCCCTAAGGAAAACAGGATCCAAAAATAAATTGAAGCATGTTAAAAACAAATGTACACCAGGTCAAATGTCTTTCTTGAGTGACCCTATTGACCTCCCACCTAAGATAACAGAAAGATCTCTTAACAGGCAGCTCAGAACTCTAAAATTCTTGTCATTACTGATACTGTCCATCCTTATTTGCAGTTGTAGTAGTAGAAAAATTTAAGTGAGTTCTGTGCAGCTCTAGGGGTAATTGAGCTCTTTCCATTAGCTTATTATTGGAGGCAAATGGCAATAAATAGTAATAGGTTTGTGGTAGAGTACATAATTGCTCCCTCTCGTATACTTGAGTGTGAACTCCGAGGCTGAATATGTGTGCTAGGACACTGGGCTGTTAAACCTTAGAATTTTTTTCTTGTAAGAAGTAAGGAGGATGCACAACAGCCCTTACAGGTGATAAATCATGGTAGCTTGGACATTCTTCTGAAAACTGGAGGTTAACTGATTCTAGAAGGTTTGGTTTCTTTTTTTTAAACTTGCTTAGAAAAAGCAAGTTTATTTTCAAAAACCTATGTGATGCTTTTAGAACATGGTGAAAGTGTATTTGTGTATGGATAGAAAAGACATCTCCTTTTTAGTATTGAAGAGATAAGTGAGTTTCCTCTCCAGTCTGCTGCTTAAAATCTTGTTTCCTTTAGAGATTTCTTTCACAAAAATTGTTTGCTTGAGCTGTGAGCCTGAGTTAATAGTTAGTGTGTATTGATATTTTGAGCACCTGGTTTTTCAAAGCTGTAAAAGGAACTGCATTACAATCAAGCTGCTGCATTTTCCAGAGCTTGGCAGAATGACATTTCTTACACCTTAGGCTTAAGCTTTTAAACTTGAATGTTATAACTTTCTAACGGTGACAAAAGCAAGTAACAAAGCAAATCTTGCAACAGAAGCGCTAAGTTACACATTCCTTGGTGTCTGCTCACTCAGGACCTTCACACATCAACTCAATGATCTTTGGCTTTGCATTTTCCAGTAGCTGGGGCAGCACAGTGGAGGATCTTTCCTGTCAACGTTAGTAAAGAACAGAAGAATAGAGTTATGTTTGCATATTTATCATAACTGTGGTCATTTTCAAAATGTAGCATTATTTATTAAAATACATGTTTATGTTACCAACTTTTTTCTTTAATTTCATGAACTACCCCAGGCACTTTGGGAAAAACTGGGTAGAAGTGCAAGTTTTTGAATTTCAGTGAGGTTCATATAAAGGCCAGTTATGGTTGCCTCTATAAAAGGAGAAGGACAAGAGGGAGAAAAGCTTTAAGGGAGTTTGCAAACAAAACCACTTCTTCTCTTTTCTCTTCCATGCTGGATCTTAGTTTAATCCCTAAATACCTAGCATGTACCATTAAACAAACATATGCTACTTTAAGTGTAAATTACAACATTTATAAACTTAAAACTAAGGGTTCTTCTGTTTAAAGACAATGTGATTTTCCTGTCACATACTAAGTACATCTGTCTGTGACATCTGAATATAGACAGATTACAAGAAAGGTTCCCTTACAATTATCAAAAGAATCTGAAACCTTAGTAGTTTTTCTTATACACTGCTTTTATTAGTATTGTTGCTATCACTGTTTTTCCTTATCTCATTTCATTTTTTAGTAAATTGTTATCTCAACCCTTAGCCCCTGTCTTTTTTATCCCTTTCTCACCGAAGGGCGTGAGGAGGAAGGGAAGCACCTACTTGGGGCATAATTTCCAGCTGGTTTTAAACCAAAACAATTTTAATCTTCAATGTTTTCTATTTTTTTAAAAATAAAGTTCTGCAGGAAAATATTGGTGCCGATGTTAACTAAAAAAGAGAAAAAGAATATGACTGCCAAAAGTCTAAACCCCTTATTTGAACAGGGTAATAAGAAGGTCTGTTTTAATTATCCACTGATGCTATTGATTATCAATTGCAAAATACATTTCACCTGCAAAGTATGCTGTATCATGAGAGCTGGTGTTTGGAAGCTTGTACTAGTTAAATTCAGATTCTTAATAATGCAGCTTTTAATAATGAAGATAATTAACCAGTGGTAGAAGTTAGAAATGTGCTATGTTCAGCCTTTAAATCAACACTGGATGGCATTTAAAGAGATACATTATGTTTTACACAGAAATTGTAAGATTTGTACAGAAATTGGTGCATAATTTGCTACAAAAAAGTTAGAATTGATGATAATATCTTCCTTTCATTTTAACATAAATAATCTAAAATTACAAGGTGTTTTTTAATCTCAATTCTTAATTATGGTACTCAGCATGAGTTGCTGATCAGAAAGTCCAAGTCAGATTGGAGTTTAATAAAATACAAGTTAGAGTACTGCTTTCAGATTTTAGGATTCTACTATATCATCGTTAAGGTCAATTACTGAAAATATTTTGATAGAGTATGGATCTTATTCATTGAAACTTAATGATTAACATCCTTGCCTATTAATTTGCAGCTATGTATCTAAATTTATTTTTAAATTTTCCATATTTCCATCCCCACAACA
>VZTT01069821.1:3584-18022 GCA_013400855.1 Buphagus erythrorhynchus
TGGCTTTTTTTTTGTTTTCCTGGGAAGTTGCTCTTCTTTGTGTTTCATCCCTCTGGCTAATCTTGAAGAGCAATGCTACAAGGAGGAGAGATTACCATATGAAAATGTCATTTTGTATCATATGAATACTGAAAGAAAAAAAAATCAAACCCACAACCCAAAGGTATAAGGTCTAAGGGAGGAGATAATTCACTGTTCATGAATCAATCTACCACAAAACGCTATGAGTGAACTCCTTTAGCTTACGTCTCAGTTCATAGCTGGGGGGAGGGATTCCTCTCTGATAAAATATACTCAAAGATTAATGCATTCTGCACACAGCCTACTTCATAGGTAGGAGGTGTTATTCCTGTTGCTGTTGCTGTGTTTTATCTAACATTTTAAAAGGTTTTTTCCTCTCTCTCTCCCTATCTGCTCTTCTTTATCTCTTTAGTTTACAGAACTGTGCTGCAATCCCTTCAGTCTTTCTTGCTTTCCCTGTTGAGAGAGACAGACTGAAATCACTGCAGGCATTTGAATACTTCATGCAGCACAGGAGTGCACTCTGCGGGTCANNNTACTTCATGCAGCACAGGAGTGATCTCTGTGGGTCATTTTAACAGACAAATACATAAACAAGTTCTCAAGAAATGGGGAAAGCCAAGCAAATGGGTAAGAACTGGTTGTGAGACCTGCAAACATGGCTTGTTCTCTAATCATAAGGAATGCTCCACTGAAGCCTCCACTCCTCATTAAATCAATAAAATCATGTGTCCTTTATTTTAATCCTGTATTCAAGAACCAAGGATAGAGACTGAGGCTTTTCATTTCATTGTTTCTAAAAAATCACTGAGATGATATTGACAAAGGTTGATTCTTTTACCTTGGCGTTTCAGAAAATGTCAGTATGGAGGCAGGTGCTGGGCATTCAGCCACTTCTTTCAAAAGCAGAGAGGGGATCTGTGACAGCCTCATTGCAAATACTGTAGCTTTCTGAGACATTTTGTTTGGTTTGATGTTGTGCTGCAATGACGAGAGAGGAAGATCTGTTATGTACAGCTGCATGAATCTCTGGATTGAAGTTTTTACAGCCTCAGATCCTCTTTTATACAGTAAAGGAGAGATGAAAGCAAATAACTCACATGCCATGAAACAGGTACTATGGGATTCTGAAAGGCTTAGCATTCCTGGTAAGCACTTGATCAAAATTCAGACAAGGGAACTTTGCACTGTCATTTGGTGGAGTGACAAACATGGTAAAAATACCTCCAAAATCTTCATTATTTTGTCAGCTCCATCTTGATTGAATTAGCAAAGAATGAGTCACAGTTAAAAAAAGAGCCATTCTCCCCTGAAATGTATTAAAGTTTGGGTGGTAAAGAAACACATGTTTATTTCCTAAATGAAATGCAGGCAGAAAATGTATCAAGCCATGGAAACAGTAGTGCTAGTTTCTTATGCAAGGCATGTTCAAAAATTATCTTTTACTGAGATCATAAAATGGCTCCAAATCTCACTGTAAATGGGGTTTCTGTTCCCCACAGTTATTTATCCAGTGTCAGATCTTGTATATCTTACATGAAAAAATGCTTGGGTGAAAATGGTGAATAATGTAAATACAGTCTGGTTGTTTACCGAAGATTGTTCATCTTCAGGGAGAGGTTTTGGTTTGTTTTTTTTCTGAAAACTGTTCTGTATGTATTTCTTTTTTGAAAGATGCCACCAACACTATTTCTCTGGTCAGTTTAGGTAGGGCTTAACCAATGTATATGTTAGTCACAAATCTGATATAACATGTGATGTTACTTGTGGTAGCTTCAGATACTGAGGTTATTGACCTAGTCTGCTGTTTACTTAATTTTTAAGAATGTTACACAGTAATAGACTAAAAAAGAAAAAAAACCCAACATGTTCAGGGAATGGATCTACTGATTCTTGGATAATGCTGGGTAATAATAATGAAAGCAAAACAAACACACAAAAAAGCACAAAAGAGGAGCCCCTTAGAATAATGTGGATGGTTCTCACCTTCAAATAACACATGCCACCACACAGCCTTTCATTTGATCGATGAGTAATTGTAGTTCAAAGTCAATAAGATCCTAGTGAAAATCCTTGAAATGGTTTGCAATGTACCATGTTCACAATTGCAGACCTACTAGGCACTTAAACTAAAGTAACATGAGTCAGCAGAGTGCTTTGCCCACAGATTAGCTTTAACTAGTAATTTTCTTCCAAGAAGTCATTTAAAAAAGTACTTATAATGCATTAGTTAAGTTAGAACATAACTCACACAGTCAAAATTGATTGCTGTAGCACTAATGTGTAAAACAAAAGTACAGTTTTACCAGTTGTAGAAGCAGTGAAGACCCACAAAGATGACTATGGGTCCAGAGCATCTGTTGGATAAAGAGTGCCTGAGAGAGCTGGGACTGTTCAGCCCCTTCTCTCAGAAGAAGGGGAGGCTGAAGGGGGTCTTACCAAAGTGTATAAATACCTCATGGGAGAGACTGAAGATGAGGGATCTAGGCCCTTTTCAGCAATGCTTATGGTGAGAGGCAATCTGCAAAATTGAAACAGAGAATTCCATCTGAACACAACTGAACATGATGGTTTTACTGTGAAGGTCCTCAAACTCAGGAACAGGTTGTCCAGAGAGGCTGTGGAGTCTCCATCTGTGGAGATGCTCAAAATTCAACCATGCATGATCCTAGGCAACCTGCTCTAAGTGACCCTGCTTGAGAAGCGGGGTTGGATGAGTGCATCCTCAGGAGGTCCCTGTTTACTTATTGAGTTTTCAAAGTATGACTTCAAGTGCTTAACACAAAATTTAAAAAAAATTTTAAAAATTGAACTGCAGCAGCTGCTATGCAATGCTCTTAAGCAAACTAGACCAATATGATACCATGAAGAGGCATCTGTCTCTATTTGCAGACCCTGACGTATAGATAGATCACCTTTCAATCAGTCTTTAAATCAATATAGTATGGTACTCAGGAATATTCATTTCTGCTTGTGATAAACCCATTTAGTATGTTATACCTCATGATAAGTCACTGTCTTCCTGTTCTGTTGGCTCCTTTCTGGGGATATTAACTAGGGATGACTGGAAGACCTCTGGATGAATAACCAGAAAATGTTAACCACTTATCACAACTCAGTATCTTTTTGAAAATTTTTTAAATTCCATTTTGAAGAAAAAGGAAACAGCGAAGTTGTGATGGTCTCAAACGGTCTTGTTTTTGATAGTGTCAAAATGTAGTCCAATGTCTTCACTCTTAAATACTTTACATGTGCATTGTATATATTATTAAACCAAATTGAAATTATTGAATTAAATCCATGTTTATTTTATTTTTAGTAGTTTAAGTTCTCATTTGTCTGAAAGGTACAGAATATTTAGATAATCCCAGTAAATTATCTGAATGAATTGAAAAGAAATTCAAAATTCTCTAAGGGCTGGAAATCCCCATCTTCAGAGAGCTCACAGAATGCTTTCTATATGCATGAATCAAACATCCCAGCAAATCAGTTTAATAATGCTAAGATGCATGTTGGCTGTGGAAGATATACAGGACTCTGATGCATTTCAGATTGTGCAAAATGTGAATATGAATAGTGTGAAAGATGTCACATAACAGCAAGGATGATACAAGTAACAAAAGACTGCAGATACTGTTATGCAATGCAGTATAAAGCATAACTGAAATAGATATCTACTGTGCCAGACTCTACCTATTGATAGTCATAGATTTGCATGAGTTAACTATAATCTATATTCCATTAAAGATTATGGGAGGAAAATATTATAAAAGTTAACACTGCTTAAACGATGTAATTGCAGGCTTCAGTCATGCAACTCTTTTACTAGCATTACTATCAGTGATGTGAAAGTCATCACTGCAGAAGGATAGAAGTGGGAAACCATATTATTATCACCCTCATTACTTCTGTATTTTTTGGTTAAGAATCATGGGAAAATTCCATTCTGGAGAATTTCAAGAGCTGTTTTACTATTTAAATGGTATTTTCATTTTCAACCCGTTTGAGCTTTGAATTTAGTCCATTCTATTTATTCAGATTACTGGCACAGAAAAAAATCTGTATCTCTATCTCCTCTCTCTAGCCTTGAAGAGCCACTATAACTATTACAGAGAGACCCAAACTTTTCCTGTTAAGCCTATGATCAGAATAGCTAACATGGATTTTTTTGGCTTTTGGCTCTGCCAAGGAAGGAATATCCTTGCACAAGTGTAAGACACTAACATTTGGCTGCAAACTCTTACAGTGGACTAGGAGTCAAGAGTCCCAAAAGACATACCTGACAGTCAGAACCAAGGTTAAGTTGGAAGAGCTGCCTGTTTAAAAATATGTCTTCTTGCAACAAGAGAGAACAACTGTGGCTTGGAAGTTCGGAGGCCTTGGTGACACAGCAGCAGAAGATGTACAGTCATTTGGTTAGAACAGCAAGCAGAATTCATTAATATACCTTATTTTTTGGAAACTGAGTTAGAATCAAATGAAATAGGGGAAAGAGACTGATTCTGTCCCGTGCAGCTGTAGCCATAAGTACAGGAAAGTGCATCAAAAACACTCTTCTAAGTTTTCTAAACTAGCACCGATACTTCAGTCAAATTTTTCCCATATCTGCATCATGGGTGAGAAGTAGTAACAGGAATCTTTTGATGTGTACTGCTTGGTCCATGGAAATCCCCAGCTGTGCATTTTAATATAGGTACTAAATTAATATCTAAAACAATGTTTTGCAAAGCAAACACCAAAGTTTGGTGAGCTTTACAGAGTTTGTCAAATCCTGTCGTGAATGATTTGTCAAATACTTTAAGGCATAAACCCAAACAAATAATCAAATAAATCATAGAAATATTATCCAATGAACTCTGCCTTTATGAATTAGTGTCATTCTGTTGTGCTTCAAAGCAGTCAAGCTTCATGAACTATTTAAAGAGACTGGAAGTGGGATGAGTTCAGTGGGAACAGAGAATGGTGATCTGCCCAGTCTAAGGGTACATCTCAACTGGGCACAGCTCTAATAGAAGAACAAGGATCTTATAACCAATACAATCCCAGTCAAATGTAACGCAAAACTCTCTGGAGCCATCAATATAGTAAAAAGGAAAAAAAAATTCTTCAGTAGTCTGGGAAATGATGATGCACAATTAAAGATGAAGGGAAAATAAATGAACTTTGGAGACCTTTTGCTGTATCAGCTTTGACTGCATGAACATCTTCCAATTACTTTTAATATGCCCTCAATGCTAAATTGCACTAAAGAGCATTAGGAATGCAAAAGTTGTATGCTAAGAGTTGCAGCCACTAATTCAAATATGTTGTATTAAACGGGAAAGACATATCAACAAATACTCAGAGAACTCATAGACTCACTAAGGGACTAAAAGACTGAGATCATGAAAGTTTCTAGTCAGATCACAGGCCTCTGAATTGTACATCTTACTCCCTGTACTGAACCTATAAAACTCAATGTTATCTTTCTCTGACATGAGCAGTTAGCCAGAAATCCAGATTCCATTGAGTAGTTTAAGTCAGAATGAAAGAGACGTTGATGCTAAAATCCTGTTTATGAAAAAAATTACAAAAGCCTCTTTTCTTCAGTACAAAAAATATCAAATGTGGCAAGATGCTATCTTTCCTTGAAGCTCTGAGCTCTTTTCTAATCAGCACTTATCCCATACAGCTTTCTCTTGGCTTGGCAGTGGGCTGTGTTCCCAGTTTGTGTTCTGGCTTTGTCTGCTGCTCTTTTAATCTGTTTTTTTTCCCACCTACATTTCAGACACATACTAATTCACAGGTGTCAATAAGTCACAGTTACTCCTAACTATCTAAGAAAGGGTTAGCTAATTTGTTCTAATAATTTATCTTTTTTTTTTTTTTTTTTTTTTTTTTTTAAGTTTGTATCTTCCAAAGAGGTAGCCACATTTTCTAGAAGGTATCATGATATGAAGACATCAGGAGATTGAGTCTTTTTCTTCCCTTGGCAAGTTGTTCATATGGTTAATCACCTTCACTAGCAAATATCTGTGCTTGATTCATCACTTGATTTTTCTTGAGAACAGTTTCCAGCTTCTGATGTTTTTATTCTTTCTTTACTATATTTAAAGGCATTCAGTAACTGCTGAGTCCTTCTTATGAAAGTACTTATACACTATGATTAATTAATTAGTCTCTTGGCATGCTTTTTGATGAACTAAATAGAATGAACTCTTAACTCTCACTGCAAAACATCTCCCTTGGTACTCAGACAGTTTCTGTGACTCTTCCTTGTACCTTTGACAGTTCATCAATGCTGCAAAATGTGGACACCAGAATTGAAAAATAATTATTATTTCTATTCGTATCCTATACTGAGCTTAGCTACTCATCTCTGCTCTGCTTTTCTGCATTACTCTTCTGGTTATACATGCAACAGCAGAATTAACTTTGCAGGAGCTCTGGGAATTATGCTGAGTTACTTATCTGGTGTAGGTTTTACAGTCCTTTGGAAGGCCTCTGCTTTCAGTGGTGTCATGACACTTCTAGAGTAATGATGTTCTAATCTTGAATGGTTGGGATAAAAAGAGGAAAGAACAGTCTGCTGGGTTGCTTTAGTTACGACTGGTAACTGGTGTAAACGGGCAAGTGCACAGCGCTGAGTTTAGTGGTAACAATTTGCAATGAGCAGCTGTGTACTGAAATGGCTCTGGTCCGTGTTGCATGTAAAACTGGGAAGCTTAGATGCCCTACAGAAGGCCTTGACACAAATATCCATGTCTGGGAATTGTGGTCTAAGCAAAATCTTATTCCATTGCAAAGGCTTTAAAGAAACTGTACTGAATAATCAGCCTGCTCAATCACCGACTAGAGAAATTTCTTGACTTCAGGGTCATGACATAATTTGCATTATTTTTTGAAGTTCGATTAAGAGTAAAGGGAACACATCTCTGACTACCACCAAGGAAAATATATAGCACTACACAATGAAGTGGCCAAAGGATAATATAAATTGGAAAACCAGAAGATTACACCCCAGGGACTTAATTTTTTCTGAGGGTTATTACAGCAAGAAAAGCTGGTTTGTTTCTTTTAAATATCTATTAAACATCTGGAGAAGTCATGTGCCAGGTGTGGTCTAAATGTAAGCTAAAAAGCTGGGGGGAAGGTATGGTCCCAAAGTTTGTATCACCAACCCCATTGTGCTAACTGGGAAAACAAAGTCCACTATTTTCACCTCTGGTCTGGAAATATAAGCCCACAAATCTGAGTAATATCCTTTTCACTAAGGTTCACAGGGAGAGATCACTGGCTTTTAGTTTTTTACTCTGTATTCTGGACTATCTCATGTAAAATAAGACTAGATAAAAAAGATAACCTACACAAAGATTTCATGTCAAGATGAGATCATTTGGGTAATTTCTATTTTGTCACATTTTTCCATATGTAATCCAGAATGTGAAACTGGTCCTCTCCACAGAACTTTCAGGCTAACTCCATTATATTAATTTGAATAGGAAATCCTCTTAAACATTGCAATTACCATTCAGCTGTACCTATATTTAAACAGAAGTAATAATTCTATTACTGATTGTGTGATGAAATACACACAGGACTTTTTTTTTCACAGGGAGAGATCAGAGATACATATAAAGCCAAGTTAAAGTAAAGCTAAAAATGAAGCTAAGTAATATGGCCCTTCATCTGAAAGCTGCTTTATCCACATTCTCAATCCCCATTTTATTTCTGACAAAGCCTCTCTGAAATCCATGGCTTTGACAGAATTGAAGGCATCCAGGTTAGACTCAGTTTGAGGTATGTATTTAGCCATTTGTTTAAAAAAAAAGGGTTGGTTCTTGATGTATTACCTTTTTGTAGAATGTATGTTGGAAAACAAAAAGATTTACAACAATTTAAAGTGGAACTTCATGAGATTTACAGACTGTATACACTGATTAGTATTTGAGCTTATTTAAAAGGGATTCCATGGACTTTGCCAGGATCATGTATTTTGAAAAATCCATACCAAAGTACTGTTATTAATATCTTGAACTTTAAAAAAAAATGCATTACAATTTAGAATTTAAAAGAGTAAATTTCCACTCTGGAACGAGCAAATTTATTTTGGCAATATCATAATCAGAGTTGAAAAGGGTAAGATACATCAAGTTAGTTTCAAACATGTAATAGAAAAAGAATACTTCCTCAATTTACTTTGTTTAGATGGGCGAATTTTTTTGGCATATCATACAGATATGGTTGACAAACATTCACATGTTTTGCTAAATTTGTGAAGTTATTTTGTCTGAAAAAAAAGAAAGTAAAAATAGAGAAAGTGCTAAAATGAAGAATTTTTACTTCTGAAGCACTGTCTGACCCTGTTTTCCTGCAGTGGGCACGATCCTGACCCCGCCCAAACGTTAATGTTCCATCTCAGCTTCATCCCATCCATTTTCCCCAGGGAGGTGCCTGGTGCAGAGGGCTGAGGCTGTCCTGGTGCCCCTCAGCTGTCCTCCTCCTGACTGGGATGCTGGGACAATGCTTTGGCTGTCAGGGCTGTGCCCACCCCAGGGCTGGAGAACGAAGGTGGCAAGAAAATTAGAGAAGGAAGAAGTTGCTTCTGACCAAACTCAGCCATAGAGAGGAAGGGCACTTGAGGTGGAAGCAGGGCAGGTTACCCAGGAGAAATAGAGAGACACTGTCCAAGCATTGAGAGGTGGGCTTAGGGAAACCAAAGCCCATCTGAAGCTGAATCTGGCAGGCAATGTGAAGGGCCACAGGAAGGGCTGCCACAAATAAAGCAGCTGGTATTTACTGGTAAGGTTTGTGTTCCAAGCAGTTTCAAGTCCAAATAGTTCCCATTGACAGGCCTGTCAATTGACATAAATTGAGACGCGTTAAATTCCAATAAATAAGGAAATATTTTTACTGTGATGGTTGTCAAACACTGGAGAAAACTGAGGAAGAGTGGCTATCCTTTAGATATTCAAAATCCAGCTTGACATGGTCTTGAGAAACATGTTCTTGTTGACCTTACTCTGAGCAGGGTGCATGGAGTAGGTGATTTCCAGTGGTCCCTTCCCAGTCAGTGACCCTCTGAATCAGAGAAGCTACTTATGCTCAGAACACCTGAAAATTAGGCCTCTTGTATAGAAGCCTGTACTCACTTTGTATTTGTTTACTTCCTGAAGTCACAGAAGAAAGATAGGCCATTTAGACTCTGTACTAGGAATTAGCCTTCTTAATTATCTTGAACCAAGGTTAGTCCAAGACAAAAAGCAAGTTATTGATTCAAAAATTTACTATTAGACACAAAAACAGAGACTGAATTTTAAAGCTGATATCAAGGTCTTAAAACTGACTTAGAGTTGGTCTGAGTCATCTCTTCTGGAACTTCAGACACTCCTCCTACAGCTTCCCATAAAGCCCTTCACCATCTTTGTTGCCCTCCTTTGAACGCTCTCTAGTAGTTTCATGTCTTTCCTATATTGTGGTGTCCAAAACCACACACAAGACTTGAGGTGAGGCTGTACCAGTGCAGAGTAGAGCGGGACAATCACCTCCCTCAACCAGACCTGAAGGACCCCAGGACATGGTTGGCATTCATTACAGCTACTAAACAGATGGTTTACCTTATCTCCTTTTGCATTTCAGTAAACTGCACCAATGGTCTGCTGGAGGAAAAATCCCATTGGTTCTAGAACATGAAAATGGACCCTGTTTCCTTTAATAGAATGGCAGATCATGCCTTTTTTTGCCAAAGTTTGCCAGTAAAGCCATTATTCTGGCTGGGTACATGAATTAATAAAAATAATTTTAATAGATAGCTTTACAAGGAGAGCTACTTTTTTATTTTTTCCCTTACAGAAAAAGATAGAAAAGTAGAAAATACAGAAATGCTTCTTATAATATATCTTTAAATGATACAATGGCTTATGAGACAGGTAAAATAGAGTCTAATGCTTCTTTCTAGATTACGCTATAACAAAACTGCCCTAGCTGGCAGACATTCAAATAAAAATATTTGAAGTTATTTCCAGATTGCTAGAATCATGTTATTGCTTAAAACGATATGGTATACATAAGCAATTTTTAGGCATGTTTCTATAAAGGATACATTATTCCAACCAGCTGAGAAAATTTAAACTGAAGTTACAGTGAAATTCTTGCAGAGATGACACCCTGTTTGTGCAAAGAATAAACCTTACACAAAAATCCAAATGTCTGACAGGTGTACATAAAACACGGAAGTCTTAGGAGAACAATGTTACAATTAAGGAAGTATTCCCAATGCCAAATTTTTTTGCTATAGGTTCCTTAGCTTTTGATTTTTAATGAGTGATTCATGTGCAATGTTCTCCTTTAGGCCTGGATTAATTATTTGTAACATACAAAATTATATCTCTCTAGTCTAGAATTCAGATGGACATGGAAATAACAAAAGTTTTTATATTTTTAAGAATTCATTTTTCTTTTTCTCTTAGGAAAAAATGCAGGTATTTTTCACAGACATGACATAAAGTCTTGCTTAGATTTATGGTGTGCACATTGAAGTTATTTTTATTTGAGGAATTTTCTTGCTGTGGCTCCCAGAGTAACTGAAGTGCATGTTTTCATTGCAACACATACTATGCATTCCTTTCTTGGCGAGTTAACAGTGAATGACATTATCTGTGACTCTCCAAAACATGTTTATTCCAAAAGAGTGGGTTTTCATAAATGAATAGTTAGTTTGTGCCATGCTCAAAGGACAAATGTTTTATCATGCTTGCATGGAACTACAGGAGTGTGTGTAATACTATTTGGGTTCACAGGTCTTTATTAACAGAGTGATTCTGTGTTGGAATATACAGATACAATGGCAGTGATTCAAATAATGTTCTTTATTCAGAAAATAATAAACATAATTCTTTTTCAGAAGCAGTAGCAGTTACCTTACAGTGTGCCTAAGACTCCAAGGCAAGATCTATAAGGAGCCTACACTATAAATAAGTGAAAGCAAATTGCTAGAGATAAATAGAAGAATCTACAGAAGCAGTAAGGAAGACCTATACAACAGCTTCATCTTACTGGTACCTAAACCCCTGACAATTCTTTCTGGGAACTGATTGGCAAGAGAGACTATTTAGAAAGAATTAAAACTGTATAATGAAATGTATTTTCTTAGCTAGAAACTTCTCACAAACAGAAAGAAAACCATGGGAAAAAACATGAAGATTTTAGTGAATAAATAAGGGCAGTATTATTGGAATGGGAAAGAGTAAAAGATATTAATATAGGAATAGAAGATATTAATATAGGAATAGTGTCATTAGACAGTGTTACACTGTCTAAATTCCTGGGCTGCTTTCAGTATAGAAATACTGTAATGCAATCTCATGCACTTGCTTTATCTGTGTAAGCAGATATCTGCAATGTAAGACTGGCCCTGGAGATTCTAGAATCTGAAAGATTTAAATATACCCTGCAAATGAAGACCTAGGGAGTGATATGAGCTGTAGATACCTTACACAGGCAAAATGGTGGTCCAGTATGCATGAAGGAAACTGTGCTTGAGTGAACAGAGAGTCAACTTGGGACTTCTGTTTGATCTAAAGAAGATAGACATATAGAAAAGAGACAGCTTTGTGAGGTGCTTGCTCAGAGATAACAACTGAAAGAATGTTTGCTTAAGTGATTACCCAGGCTATAGGTGGTAGCTGAGTTAATGTTTGCAGAGGAGATTACTCGGAAATATGGTAGGTGTAGTAGGATGGCCATTTTCCAGTTTAACATTTTAATTTTGGAAAATGCTACCTTGTAAGAAGTACAACATTTTATAGTGGAAATTATTCTTCAGTGTCAAGAATCTGACTGGTAAAGATTACAGGAATTTTGACTTATGAAAACAGAATTTCAGTTGACTTGCCAGGATTATATCTGGAGAATATCTGGCAAGAAATACACTTTTTTGCTATTCTACTTCTGAGTGGAAAAAATATGAAAATCTCAGCAAAGTAGAAATTTTGGTTCTTATCTCATCTGGACTCTGTGGACCCTGTGGTGACATGAAGCTGTTTCCTGTGTTGAAAATGTCAGTCCATACATGGAAAATACAGGAGAAGTGGTGGTTGTTGGACAAGGAAGAGATTATTGCAGATTTTACTGAGTAATTTCCACTGAATGGACTCTCTGTTGTGTGTCAGTGCAAGGAAAAGATGATTGGACTGAAAACAAGGTCATCTCTCTTGGACAAAATCAGTAGGACTCTACTGATTGAGACCACAGAGACAATGCATCTGCTTCAATCCCTATGAATACTGATTTCAGCTGCCCCTTAAAAAACTAAATATGGTCCCTTGGAATCATATTTGGGTGGGTGACTTCAGGAAACCTATGCCATTCTCAATTTAATCTCAGCCAGCAAACGCAGTAACAGTGTTTGGATATAAAGAGGGCAGAACCCTTTCATGCTGAGTTCTACCTGTTCTTTGCTAACCAGGGTATGTGTAGGAGCTTTTCTTGAGTCCATGCAGGTTTCTGGTAGCTCTGCTGAACTTCAGAGCAGATCTGGAACTGGGTATCACCACTTCTCCCCTGTTAATTTCCCTGCTTGGAAGAAGAAATGGAATAAACGGGGTTGATATGCAGACATACCACAGCTTTCTAAAATACAGTTTTCTTGTATTGGTGACTTTTTCCATTCGACTTGAGTATTATTTCATTTTAGCTAATTCTTGGTGTTTTTATTGTTATATAAAGTTGTACAGCAGACGTGATGGGAAAAGACAAATCATATGCTGAGTAAATATTGGAGGAATCTTCTATGCTCTCCGTTTTGTGCTCACTAGAAGCAAGCAGATTTGTCCTAACTTGGCTCTTGCTAGCCAACTTCCATACTAAAAATCATAATCATATGAGCTGCTCATGGTACAATCATGAGAAAATCGTTTGTGTGTGAACAGCTGAGTGTGCTCACAGGGGGAAGAATTCAGCCCAGCAATGCTATGCATTTAATANAGCTTGCCATTGGGTGCAGATGTTTTATGACTTGTAACAGTTTAATGTGTCCTGGTGGATTACCCTCCAAGTTTCTCTTCATCAAAGAACTTGCTCCAGGTAACTGGAATGTCAGATTTAAATGAAGTGCTATGCGAGAATGGGGATTGTCAGATTTTAAATGAAGCACACAGTGGTGCTAGCTAAAGTTTTAAGCATGGTATGACATTTCCACGGCCCATCTTACAGGCTCTCTACACCTCTTCTTCTTTCAGTGTGCAAATTATTGTAGAGAAAGAGGTAAAACAGTCATATACTGCATTCTAGTACAGCAAAGTGCCAAGTTAAAAATTATCTGAAAAGAGATAATGTTTCTTTTGAATTCAAAGTCAGACAAAAGGTGCAACAGGCAGGGCAGCACCATTTCATTCCCCAAGATAACCAGGCCCCTGATGGGCACACTGTTCTTTACAGTGGATGGTGAGCCTTTGCCTCACTCCTCCTTTGCTCCTCCTCCTGTTACCATGTCCCTTGGGTCCATGAATATGCTCAGCCCTGTCCTTCCAGACATTTCTTCCATCCTGATCTTCCAAACAGGCATCCTCTTCCTTCCCATCTGACCCCACCCCCTTCATTGCTCATCCCAGTTTCTCTGGTTTAGCACTGGTGAAAAAGCTGAACCCTCTGGAATGCTTTTGTAGCTACACAGAACTGAGTGGTCAGGGGATCCATGCTGGTAGTCCCTAGGGTCTTTGAGTGCCTTATTCTTCTCCTTCTGCAGAAATTTACTGAAGCAGTAAATCTAGTGCAATGATGGAGAAAAACTAAGGCAGGGGAACTCTGGAGACAGGAAGAGGAAAAAAGAACAGTAACAGTGCAATAGTGGTTTTGCTACTTTTGCCTGCCTCATGTCTTACTGTCATGTTTTTCTATAAAGGTTAAGTACTATGAGAAGGGAAGGGAAAACAAAAATCCTTTCTGGCAGAGGATAAATTGCCACGAAGGTCCCACATGGCAGTGAAGTCCAAATTTCTCAACATACAGAGAGCCAGCATAAAGTAGGTTATCTGAAACCTAAAGAGTCACAAAGGTGGCACCATAAATGGTATCTTTTCCTGAGGCAGAGAATGAGGTAAAGACAATCACAGTGCCAAAAAGACAATGCATGTCATGCTGAAACAGATAGACTACAAACCTCCAAGACCTCAGAGTGTGTCAGAGAAGAGATCTTTAGGTTTTTCTGACAGGTTTTGCATGTTTGACTATTATTAGCAGAACAAAAGGTTGCACATGGTTATTACCGAGGTGCCAACCTCCCCTGGTTCACTCTTTTTGTTTGTTGTTCTAAGAGGAGTGCAAAAGAGTCACTTATAGTCTGTCTTTGCACATTTAGGCTGTGAGGGCTGGGGGAAAAAGGTTTTCAGATTAAAAGTCAAGATGAAGAGTCAGAAAACACTCACTCACCTGAAAGGAAA
>VZTT01069822.1:735-11030 GCA_013400855.1 Buphagus erythrorhynchus
ATGCTCTTTTCCAGTGAAACCTAAGTAGGATAATAAAGCTTATAGCTATGGTGCTGTATCTGACTAGACTTAATGCACCTTCTCTGCTCCATTTTCTTTCCAATGGTCCCCAGTATGATATTTTTTCACATAGACCCAGAAATATTTATTTACAGTACTGCAGATCCCTGTCTCCTAATTCTTTCTCTCTATTTTTTTAAAGTTCTTTACACAAAATGTCTGATATTCCTATCTAGTGTTAAAGTCTTACACAATAAAAAATTAACTATAATCCAGTGTAACTAGTTACACTGTCTGTAAAAGTCTGGTTTCACTGTACTTTTATTGACACTGCTGATCTCTTACAGCATCAGTTTTCCCATAGGATATTTTCTTGCTTTACAGTTTGTTTCACTGTTATTCCTATTTTTTTCCTGTATGAAAAGCCCATGTAAAAATTATGCATAAGGAGGAGGAATGGGTGATGTACTGAAAGATTTGTGGTTGTTCATGTCTGAGATTTATATTCAACAGAACAGTGCTTTTACCATAAAATACATCTGCATTGCCCTTGAGTAAACCACCTGCTGTGTGTTGGTATACTTGGAATGCTTACTATCCTGCTATTAATTTAATTAATGAAAGAGCCAAGCACATTTTAGGATCAGGCCTTGGGGGTATTTCTGAATTTTCCATGCAAAATAGACTCTCTGTGTGATCTGTGATCATTATTCCTACCCCTTGCCCTCAGTGTAGTCTCTCCTCTTTGTGACCAGGCAATTTTCTCATGCCAGACGTGAAGAGTTTTAAGAACAGCAATTGTTCACATGCCCCTATGGATATTACACTGAATTATACATCACCCTCTGATTTAAACTTAGCCCACTGATATTTTTCCCTCTTGTAATCTCTATAAACATTTGGTCTATACCTGGCTGAGCTGTTGTTGCTAAAATTGCTGTTGCTGCTGAGCTAGCATTGCTGTTTGCTCTCACATAAATATGTTCTCCATTGAAGCTTCTCACTGAGACTATGTCTTGTTTTGATTTTTTGTGGCTTTCATATCTTCTTTGAAATACTTTGACTTTTTAAAAAATTTGGTGGACGTTCATCTAGTCTGCCCATTTTTCCACACTTTCAAAACACCACTTCCTTTTCAATTCCCTTCCAGACATACAAACCAGCTGTTGGTTTGTGGTTTTTGTTGTATTCAAGAGCTACTTAAAACTATGGATGCAATTTTTACTTCTATTCTATTATAAACAGAACATCAATTTAAATTATTTCAGAAATATTTACTATCCCCAGTAAATAAAACTCAACAATAATTCTTTGACATCAGAGATTTTATTTCAAATATTACCCTGGTTCAAGTGCTTTCATATACACTACAAATACAGGTGTCAATTTTTTAATTTTATCATTAAACTCAGATATTCTGACATCTTCCATTTAGTTACAGAAATGCATGACACATGCACTTTTGGTTTTCACACTGATACTAATTTTTATCCCTTTCATTGGCACATCATACTAAATTTCATCTTTCTCTACAATAACATTAGGTCAGTAACAAAATCCATGCATGTGTACTTGTATTTATTGAGTTGATCTACATGCAAAATGAGTGAGTTCTACTTCCTTGAAAGATATGTGCCCCAATGGTTCATTACTGAAGTCAGGCTTTAGCAGACATGGGTTACTTCAGCATTTTTGAAAGAAGACAGTGTCATGCTTTAGAATTTTTATTTGGACACTGCAATAAGTTAGGTACAATGTCTATTAATTTATCTTTAGATTTTATCTCATTTTTCATTATAAGAAAAAAGAATACTGATATTTCATTTCCTTCTGCTTTTCATTTCATTTTTTATTTGAACTAAAATTATTAAGAAGTTCTGACAGAGAATAAGAGTAGGTCAATGACTTAAATGTTAAGCTAAGATAGATGATAGCTCCTAATAATAGTGCTGGGAGAAATCTGTGAAAATCACCTTAGAAAAGAAGTTTCCTAACAGTAAATTCTTATCATTCCCTCTAGCAGGCTTGTTAATGAACTACACCACAGCTGGAGCACAAAACATAATGCTAACCTGTGGCATTTACTATTTTTGGCTGCTTAAATCAAAATAAGATCTATCTCATTAATATGTGGCAAATTTGTCCTTCTGCAAATAGGTTTTGCAAAAGAACCCTACAAAGGAAAAACACATGAATGTGTCTGTCTTTCCCTTGGCTTTAACTTTCAAGCAAAGCTAACAGAAAAGCCACAGAAAAAACCTCCCTGTCTCAGGGTTTTGTTTGTGCATGACAGAACAGACAAACTTATCCTAAAGGCAGAAGGTTTGAGTAAGATGCAAAAAATGCACTGGGATGGCAACATTGGTTAATATCAGCCTGAAATTCTTTAGAACAACTGTGCTGGCAGAAATGATCATACTCCCCACTGGCCTCAACTTTGCCTCACCCACATCAGAGGATCCAAACCAAACAGGCAGCAACTGAACCCTCCACTGGATCTTCTGGCAATAATTTCTTGCAAAGAAATATAAACTTATGTAATAACCCTCTTCATTTTTTTGCCATGATATCTGTCTATGGGATGTGCCATTGCCTTTTAATTTTGCAGTGACAAATAGGAAAAGCTTTTTGTGTTTTTGTTGCAAGAACAGAAATAATGAATATTTATAACAGATTGGGTCTACAGGGCATAAACTGCCATTTGGTTAAACTGTACCTAAATGCATTCAGGTTCTTTTTTTAAATACTTCTTCTTTAAAAAAATAAATTTAAAATATTTGCATGTATACTTTCATTCCCTTAGTCTTGATGCTTATGCCAAGCACTTGTTTTATTATATAAAGCATATCTAGATACTTATGTTTTTAATTTTACTAGAGTAGATGCTTGGAGATCTCTCTTAATTTAAAGCATAACTCTATTAAAATTTAATAAGAGTTAAATTCTAACTATCACAGGAACAAAACTCTTTCACAAGTCTGTTCATGGAAAATATTATGCATACTGCATGCTTTCCCTTGAGTCCTGGCTACAGCCAAAACTTTTTTCTTCTGATACGTAATAAATTAACTTTCATATTTTTTTTTAAAGAAGAGAATGAAGATTACTCTATCATGAATGCTTGGTGTTAATAAATTTAAAGCAGGACTTGGAGTATGTGTAAAAGTATTGTGATATTTTTAGAGAAATATTAAAATGGTATTTAGATATAACAAAGAGATTTTGAAAGCACGCAGTAGAAATGGAATAAATTAATAAATAGCATATATGAAAA
Source organism: Buphagus erythrorhynchus (assembly GCA_013400855.1). Classification (NCBI taxonomy): domain Eukaryota; kingdom Metazoa; phylum Chordata; class Aves; order Passeriformes; family Sturnidae; genus Buphagus; species Buphagus erythrorhynchus. The sequence continues at coordinate 4,010 of VZTT01069822.1, forward strand.
CACATCCAGGTGATGTGGAGAGCAACGTGATTGCTGTTGCATTTTTACACTGTAGAGAATAAGTTGCAACAAAAGAAAACAATTTATTCAAAATCAGGATTTTTTAAAATGTTATTTGTTGATGCCTGCCAAAGAAAAACAGAAACCTTGACTGGAAGAATGAAAATGAGGGAGGCTCTGTGTGTTGTAAAAAGTAAACACATCAGCTATCGAATTGAAGACTTTTACAGTCCAATTAGAACTGAAATAAGAACACCCATTACAATGACATTAAATGAGAATGTTTGAGCTTTGATATTTAACAATATGAATCCAGTACACATCATTTCAGAAATCCTGAAAAACTATTTTTTAATTAGAAAGTAGCATAAAAGTTATTTTCCTGACATTTTGCTTAGTGGAAACAATGTAACAGTTAAACAAAAATGCCTTTTTAAGGATGATTTGTGAAGGAATGCATAGTAGTTGTTCAAGTCCTCACTGGTCTACACAAAGAAATGTTCATGGAATTAAGAGATTGATCCATTTGAACCTGATATATAATTGTTCACATTTTGAAGTGTCAGCTTGCAGCTCTTTCCCATGCAAAGCATAACGTTGAAAATGCAGAGTAACCTAAGTTGACAGCATGGACTGAAAGCAAATTATTACCTCACTATAAAATTAAAACGATTTTCCTGCTCTTGCACTGATAACCTTATCATTCAGGAATGACATTTAAGAGCTATTAATCTTTTATCGATGTTTTTGTGTTCAAAATCTTATTTCAACTATACTAATTCCATGAAGACATAGAGACTTCACAGAAATGAAAAAATGAATCAGTCAAACATCTATTTCGGGGAGGGGTGGGGGGAGTTGGGCTTTATTTTCCTTTTTTTTTTTTTTTTCTTTCTGGAGTTTAGTCTTATAAGAAGACATAGCAGATTGTTGTGAGATTCTTCATTCTTCATTCTTCATTCTCCCAGGAAAAAAAAAAGCCAAGTGATATTTGATACTAATACCTTAGTATCACTGCTTCCAGCCAACTTAGAGCCTCTCAAAGACATTTAGCTTCTGGGATCATAGAAAATTAAATTACATAACAAGTTTCTATACCTTCTAAAAAGGTGAACTAAAAGATATGATCCTCCTTACTTTAAACGTGACAAAAAAATTAGTCTTTCTCACAATCTACTCTTCAAATCTATTAATTTTTGGTACTTGGCTTATTAATTTTTACATGACTGAGGTATAGAATGATTGTTTAATTTTTTTTTCCTTGGCTTCTAACTGCTTAGTTTGACATAAGGAGAAATATTCAGGACAAAGAGTGGCTAACTGTTAAATTGAGACATTAGGTATAGAAATCTATATTCAAGATAACATCAGAAGTTCTTTCCAGTTTGAAGATGAATACAAAAGTGGCAGTTTGATATATTGCAAGTTTCACTACTATAATTGCATTGCTGAGACAGAAAAGACATCTTACTTGACCTAGAAATGAGTGGTATAGGGAATGACAGTGGATGTCTCAGCAGTCTTCATGGTGGCCTTGCCTTCAACTGCATTCCAGTGGTCCCTGAGATGTTGGCTAAAAGCTTTATTTCTTTTAGATAAGACAAAACAGAGAGAAGAGATTGCATATGTTTTTGAACTCAGGAGTCTCTGAATGAGTCACTAAATTTCTTTCTCAAGACAAAGAGATGGAGGACTGGTGAAGTAAAAGATCATGTGGAAAGAGTGCAACAAAAAAGATGGGGGAAAAAAGACCAAAAACAAATTAAGAGCTAAAAGAAAGCAAAATTATTATTTGATGAAAAGGAGTAAAAGACAATTAGACTATATAGGAAATATCATGTGATTAGTGTTATGAAAGAGATGATCCATTGACTAGGGAGTCAACTGCAGATGTTGGTGAGTGTCAAAGCTGTTGAAGAAGAACAAGCAAGGAATGCAATTCAAATTCCACAGTGCAAGATCTATAGGCATCTATTGAATATAGCTAATGTAAAGTATTTCCAAATCCTTTATTAATAAAAACTGATAATCTAAGGAGGCTATAAGGGACAGAAAGGTGTGGGATAAAGGTATCAAGGTATAGCACAGAAGCTGAGGAAGGGATTGGCAGCCCCTGCAGGGGCTGGGATGCAGGCCTGGGGTAGTGAGGAATGCAGACTAGAGCATCACCTCACCAGAGCAAGACTCAACCTTCCCTTTCCCCTCACACTCACCTGAATTGTTTTAAGCCAGCAATTTCCTCCAGTATCTCACACCTTCTGAAGCAGGTTGAAGAGTGGAGACAAGCAACACAACAAGGTTTCAGATAAAATAAAGTTGTATCTTACAATAATAGCAAGACAATGCAGGAAGTTAATTTTACTCTTATACTGTGTTTCTGTGCCAGGACCATTTTATATTCTTTTTCTTATAAACTTATTCTTTACAAGTAAATATTAATGTAATTCATACCATGCCCAAAATATTTACCTGTTGTTTAAAATATGGACCAAATCCTAGCCTTATGTGTTTATTTCTGTGATATACCTGTTGTCTCTTTCAAATTGAAATTCACTATTCAGTGAAGTCATTCAAAATAAACTCGTTAAAATAAAAGAAGTGGCAAAGAAAAATATAACAAACTCTAGAGCTATTTGAGCTACTAATACACTCTTCTGTCTTCTACCATAAAACCTGAAAATAAGAGAGAGCAACGAGACCTTGTGGAAACTCATGAGACTTCTTCAGATTCTACCTTAAAACTATGTAGAAAAACTTAGGAGGCTATATACAAAACTGCTAAGTTTTTTGTTATGTTGCCAGATGAGTTTTTCTGTGCTATCTATATTTATTGCAGTCTTTCACTGCGTGCAGAAACAGCTAATGCACATTTACTGGCATATCTGTGGAAAAAATTCCCTGTTATATTGCTTACTTATTTAAATGTCTAGTGACAACACAAGGCAATATTAAGATTAACAATCTACTGATTAATACCAGAGAGCACATTTGCAATCAAATGGTCTATATCAAAGAGGCATATGGAGAACATTTTGTACATGAGTTCAGCAGTTCATGGAGTAGTGCCATTACTAACATAAAACCACCAGTTATCCACCTCATAAGCCTGCTGTTAGTGCTTCAGAAAGCTTAATCTTATACAAAACACTATTTCTCATGCTTTGAAAGAGATGCTTTTTAAATGGTTTAGAATTTCTACATTGGCAGTCACATTTGACCACCCTATGAACCAGAGTGCAATACACTGCAATATTTGCTCCATGATTCAGGCAAAGAACTGCAGAAAAAGGTCAGTGGACGTTTTGCTCATTGTTCAGATGAAGAAATGAACAACTGCTGTGTTGGTTTGGAAATGAAAATCACTGTTAACATAGTACAATATAGCAGAGGTTCTGCTACTTCTAAATTTCTGATTTCATCTTTGGGGACAAGTATTTCTTACTCTTTTTAGGCACAATTTGTGAAACATGTAGCTTTAAAAAGCAATCTAAATGACTTTTTTTTTATAAACAGATGGTTCTATTCTTTTTTATTTTAATATGCAACATTTTGAAAGTTGATGTTTATTTTTTCATTATTAATTGGATAATATGTTTGGCTTTAATCTCATACTGCTGTATTGTAATACCTCATAGAAGGCAGATTTTAGGAAAAAAATTATTTAAAAAGAAGAAAAAACTTTAAGCGTAAAGCATGGAAATGCTGTGAAAAAATGTTTGTTTATTCCTTAACTTTTATACAGATCAGATAAACAGAGTACTGCAGCTCTTCATCTGCAACATATCAGCATTATAAATTTTTTTCAGTGATTAATAAATAGTGATTTTCTGATTGAACTTGTCACTTAGAAATAAGTATTGATTTGTCCAGATAAAATGACTAAGACAAAGAGATGACATGATGTAAAATCCTTGTGATTATAGCTGCTTTCTACAGATAGAGTAAAAACATTCCAGATTATGGCACACAACTAATGATTAGGATTTGGCCATGCCAAAACAAATCTGGTTCTTTCAGGGTAGAAATCTGAATACAGGTGCAGCACAAGAAGTCCATATTCTGTTTGCATCATAGGAAAGAATACACTTTTTTTCTTACTATGTGGTTGCTCTCAAGGGCCAGAGCAACATACTTTCAGAATCACAAGTCAAACTTTTTTGTTTATTTATTTCATTTTCCCCTGAGATATAAGATATCAAAACCCACAGAATATGCTGAGTTGGAAGGGACCCACAAGGAATCACTGAGTCCAGCTCCTTATCCTGCACAGGACCATCCCCAAGAGTCACAACGTGTTCCTGAAAATGTTGTCCAAACACTTGTACTCTCTCAGGACTGATGCTGAGACAACTTTCCTGGAGAGCCTGTTCCAAGCACCCTCTGGGTGAAGAAACTTTTTCTGATATCCAACCTAAATCTCCCCTGATACAAGTTCAGGCCATTCCCTCAGGAGCTGTCACTGTCACTGCAGAGGAGATCAGTGCCTGCCCCTCCTCTTCCCCTCATAGGGAAGCTGAGACTGCAATGTCTCCTCTCAGCCTTCTCCAGGCTGAACAGACCAAGTGACCTCATCTGCTCCTCCCATGGCTTCCTTCCAAGGCCCTTCACTATTCTGGTTGTCCTCCTTGGGACACCCACCAAGAGCTTAATTCTTTTTTATATTCTGGTGCCCAGACCTGCCCCCAGCACTGGAGGTGAGGCCGCCCCAGCTCAGAGCAGAGCAGGACAATCCCCTCCCTTGCCTGGCTGTGATGCTGTGCCTGATGCATCCCAGGACAGGGCTGGCCCTCCTGGCTGCCAGGGCACTGCTGGCTCATGTTCAACTTGCCACTGACCAGGACCCCCAGATCCCTTTCTGTACAATCCTGCCTGAGACCTCTCTCTCGTTCCCGGCTTGCTCAGATGTTAAGGAGAGGCCTGTGGGAGGTTATACATGGACAAGAGCAAAAGATAGCAAAGAAGGCTCTTTTTCCCCTGGGGATGTTCAGATGTTTATTCCTTGTGGATTTCCAGGAGCAAAAGAGAGCAAGGTCAGGAGACTTGGGCCTTATCTAGGGTCTGGGAAGGGGGCGGGAGGAAATTGGATCTCAGCCAACCAAGTGTGGCCAGAGGGGACAGGGACCCCACCACAGGGGCACAGTAGGGGTTACAGAGTGCATTACAACACCTTTCCCTGGCACTGCTTTCCAGCCTCTCACTCCTGAGTCTGTCTGTACATCCAGGATTTCCCCATCCCAGGTGCAGAATCCAACACTTTCCCTTATTGAACTTCATATGGCAGGTTACTGTCCAGTTCTCTTATTTATCAAGAGCCTCTCTGCCCTTGAGGGAGTCAAGCTCCTCCCAGTTTTGTATTGTCTGCAAACTTGATGTGTATCCCTTCCAGTCAAGTAATTTATGAAGATGTGTAAGAGCATAGGCCTAAGATGGAGCCCTGCAGAACTCAGNTTTTCTTCAGAAATAGAGATATAAGAAAAATGCATGAAAAACCAAGAATGCAGTAGTGGTTTCCTTCTTTTGATTATGTTATTATTATTATTATTTCTTAAGTTTTGATTTTTTTTTTAATATATTATTATAAGGACTCTGTCAATATTGGGTCCTAGTTCTTCAATGTTTCTTTTATTCCCTTTCCAATTGGTATAATTTTTAGGTCAGAATATCCCAATTCATTATTTTGTCCTAAAAATACTTTGAAGACAATGAGTGTCTGAGCTTTTACTATCTGTTTTACAATGAAATGAAATTCCTATTTATATTTGGAACACTGTTGTGGGTTTGGCTTTTTAAAGCAGAATTTAAAATATCTATTTCCTGTGTTGCTTTGCTTGCTTGGGATGCAAAACTCAACTGGAACTCTGAGAGCAGCAGTTCATAAATGAAATTTACTATTATTGCTGGTTTTTCCACAGTAAAAGCTATTGTTAGCGACAACTGAATTGCATACTTAAAGCTCCCTGTCCAATATTATAATGTTCCAATCTTCTGTTTGGGCTCAAAGATCTTATGCATAGGTTAAGCTAAAAAATTTTGGTTGACTGGTTGACTGAAGCTGGTTCAGCTTTTTTTAGTGGAAAAAACGTATTTTACAAGAATCTGTATACCAACAAAACAACATCTATTTACAAAACAGGATGTATTTTAAAACACTCATTTTCATTTGAACACAAAAAAAATGCAATAAGTTGAAATATGAAGGTCAGAAGTTTTGCTGCTGCAAATATTGTGTTTCCTTCATTTAAATGAAGCTTTGCCTGTTCATAAACATTCGTCCTCAAATGTCTCCTAGTGGCATGTCCAAATGAGGAGTTATCACTCACAATGTGCTGATCTTAGTGGTGAGTGGGAGTCAGTGCATATGTGTAATGGTGATAGATGTCACCTGAAACTTAAGTCATCTTTTTCATGACTTAAGCAATTAAATTAAACTTCTGAGAAGTTTGCTAGATGTCTCATTGCAACTAAAGCATAACTTCAAACTGGAAGTTTTAAAATGGGACTTTGTTCTCATTTCATTATTACTTAATATTAGAGTGCAAGAAATTCAAAGGTTTCACTGTAATAAGAATTCTATGCAAAACCATTTAGTGCATTAATACCTAATCTTTAAATGAATGGATTACTTCTTAATGAAGTAGCATTATTATTTTATGGCTGAGATTATCTGGCAGACTGTGTTAACTTTGTGAGTCCTGTGTGATTTACTGTGTTACATTGGTGTATTGCTGTAGGCTGCCTGAATACATCAATAGTTAAAAGGAGTTTATGAAGACTGTTAAGGCTGAAAGAAAGAGTAACAAGATGATACAAGCGAGCCTTAAGTGTCCCAGTTCATAAAGTTTCATAACAGGTGGCAAAACTTTTCAGGGAGAAGCCAGTTAACTGCCTATATTCAGTGTAGAAGCTTGTAACACAGGAAATGTTTTCCTTCTTGATAAAATAATTATTCAAAAATAGTCCAGTCCATTTAAAATAATTTGATAGGTTCCTCTAAAAAAAAAAACAAAAAAAAACCAAAAAA
>VZTT01069823.1:0-17599 GCA_013400855.1 Buphagus erythrorhynchus
CCCCAAGGAGCTTACAATCTAAACATCATTACCAAGGTAAAAATAGAATTCCTGGATTTTTTTTTCTCAGCTAGGAGCACCGAGCTTTGCAGTACTTCTCTATTGCCTTGGAATAAAACCAGCTGAGATTTGACCAGGTAGCCAGAGCCTTGGGTGCCTGCCAGGTGTAAGCACAACACATCAGCTGGACAAGTCTCCCTTTGTACCTGAGAATCACAAGAACAGTCTCGTACAGGTGCTCAACACTTACCAACCTAGACATGAGGCAGCTGTCATCTCTTGTCATTAAGATCAATAAAACCAAAACAAAAGCACAAGAAAACTCTACAAGTGGTAGCATTTTCTATTAAGAAACAAAATACTAATGCCACAGCGTGGAGTTCCACCAGGAAAACCAAACCCCACGTGACTGGAAGTCTCTTAGGAACATGTTCATGACAACAGCAGTAGTTGCAGAGCACCAGTTTTGAAAGAGGATTTTGGTGTTGAGACAATCTTTTCAATACTGATGTTGTACAATCAAATCCATTCATTAAACAGTTATAATCGACACTCAATTATAAATACTTCATTTTGAATTAGGTCTAAAAACTGACCAGTCACAGTTGATGCACAGTTATTTAAAAAATCTAAGAGATGTGTCAGGACAAACTTCCATTTAAGTTACATACAGGGCTCTCGTGAATGCCTCAAACACCCCTGCATGGGGAAGATGAATTTTTCTTCTCAGACCAGTTCCTAGAAGAATCAGCTGTAATAAACATCCCAGATTTCTTCCATTTACCTTTTCAGCTTCATATTCATTCAAATACTCTTGCTTCTCTTCATCAGTGAGATCTCGCCACATTCCTCCAATAATCTTGCCAATTTCCCATAACTTCAAATCAGGATTGGACGCCTTCACTTGGTCCCAGACCTTAACAGAAACAGCTGGAGCTTTACTAATGATATCTAAATACTTCCAAATTAAACATTTTATATTGTCATCTCAGTGTTCTTTCTGGAATCACCATGAAAAACAGGATAAAGTTAGGAATGAGTCTGGCTAAACTATCTGGATTATTTTCTGGGGCAGGAAGTCAGTAGGAAGCCAGCTACTGAACCAGGCAATTGCTGAGTGGCTTTGGTCTCATGGGAATATTGCTTTTAACCCTCTCAATTCTCTTCTTAAATGAACATCGCTGCATCTCGGGGAAAAAAATGCTACTGAGTAAACACATCCAGCAGTAGATTATGACAAAGAGACTGAGCTTTTCAGATCAGAATGTAACATTTCACAATATTTCAGTCTTGCTGATCAATCTGAGTTCCAACAAGTTCTGACTCCACCAAAAAGGTTTCTAACTTTATAGGGAAAAAAACAAAGGAGAGCTGCCAGTGTAATTTCTTGCTGCGCCACTTGACTTTTTTTTTTTTTTTTTGTGTGTGTTGATGTTTTTGGCCTAAGACAGACATGCTGGTAAAGATACTTTACCAGAAGTGGAAGAAATTCCTTCTGGCTCACCCGCTTCAGCCAGGCTGCCATGCCCTCCCCATGCCCCATCAGATTCCAGACTCCACAAGAGTCTCTCTCCTACTTTCTGTCAAACAGTTCACAGAATAGCGAAGCAAACGTTGCCACGGGCTAGGGTGGTGAAGGAGAACATGCAAAGTCCACTCATTGCTACTCTTCAGTCCAGCTACAGCACTGCACCAAGCCCAGAAAACGCAAGGAATACTTCCTTTTTATAAAAAAGTTCTGTCAGTAAGTCACAGGAACTTCTGAATGTGGCGGGGTGGATCCTTGTCAGCAGACAGTGGTAGGAATTAGCATTTTAGCAATTTTCCCCCCAGAAATTGGCAACTGTGTGACCAGACTACTGCTGCCTTTGTTCTGCAGGGCAGACTCTGTACTTTACATCCCCTTAAGAGAGCGCAGGCTGTTAGGAGTCAACGTTTAGAAGCTGAAACTAAGATCATAGCAATTAATTGTTAGCACAAACGAACACTGACTTTATTACTGATGGACACTGTAATACCCACCTTCCGGCTGTACCTCATGTAGGGCATCAGGGGCTTGTCTGGGGGTTTGGGGGGCTTTGGAATGGTAATACCAGAGGAAGCCTATAAAAGAACCGGATAAATCCATTTGTTAATGGGATTGCTGAACAGTTTCTACACGCACTAGTTTTGGAAAACACTCAGTTTTGTGCATTCACACACCCCCACCAAGAGAAGCAAGCAACATCACCAAAAAATCACCCAGTCTGTAAGTGAACAAGCACTAGCTAGAGCTGGTCCTCACAGGAATGATTTCCAATATAAGTTTGTCCTTTTCTCTGTAAGTTTACAGAGCAGTAGCTAGATAAATCCTCAAAAGAGCTCCATGTTCTTAAAACTGAACTACATAGCTTAGGAACTGACATGGAAACACTAATCCCAGCAGGTTGTTTTTTCTCACTTCTGATGACTAATTTATTTTATCTGTTTAACAAATTTAACATGGCTACTGTACAGGTGAAAAAAGATACGAAGAAAGTTTAAAAACATTAAGTAAGAGACCTTATCAAGTAATTTTAGCAATTATTTTTCTGCAAAATTTGTCAGCGGTAATTTGGAGCCAATTAACAGACTCGCCATGAAAAGAAAACTCTATGCAGCTAAAAGGTATATGTGCTCTACTTGTAGCCAAGCTGTAATGAATTGTCCCAATTAGCCTGGAACATGCTCCTGTGCTCTGTCTTCCTTTGGCTTTACACTGCCAGACACAGTGCTGGCACCACACAAAAGGTTTTAATGCTGCTGCTGGGTCCCCTTGCATCCCCTCAACCCACAGAACACCTGACAGGACTTGCTCCTAAAACAGTGCAGTGACATCACAGCCCCTGTCAACTGCAGGGTCTGAAACCCTCCACTCTTCCAGCACTTCCACATGCCAGGAGTTCTATTAAGTGGGAATATTTACATGAAAATATAAAGCAGGTCCAAGACCTTTCACAGTTGTGGCCTGTAGATCAATACTTGGGTGTCGCCCAGAAGGGTCACGTTCAATACTCAGTTCTCCTCCTGATAGGTGGTTGGTTTTTTTTTTGGTTTTTTTTTGGTCGTTGTTGTTTTGTTTTTGTTTGTTTGTTTTTGATTTGCTGAATTTATGGAGCTCTATGAACAATGCATACAGAACTGTGTATAAATAATGTGCATGAGGTATATGCATCACCAAAATGTATACATAGATACACATACAGATGGGTTGGAAAAACATTAACGGAAACTGTTTAATGCTTTTAAATTAAGAGGGATTTAAAGACACCATCCATATACTGGGATATGCATGGCAGAGCAGGCTGTGTATGCTTGTGACATACAGAAACAATGAAGTTCTCAGACAAAACCTGACTTAGTCTTCTATAAGCAAAGTATCCACTCGGACAGTCAATTCCAGTTTGTAGGGGAAGGTCCCTTCTGTAAATGTTTTAATAAGTTGGATGAACTTCATAAATGAAGTTTGAAAGAAGGTTTATATGAGAGGCATAAAAAGAGTACACTTCTTTAAAAGCACCATGTATTTCATCCTTGAGAAATCTTTGTATCATGTTCCAAACTGATCAGAAGTTTTGAGGTACAAAGTTCTACATGGAAAAACCTTAAAGTTGTGAGATATTTAAGAAAATATCAGGGATTTACTCTGTTTCTGTTGTGTTATAAAACTCTTACATTTCCACTGTCTATTTTTGTATCCTAACTGCATACAATGCTAGGACTTGATTCATGTTTGAAAGAAGCTGTCACATCTCCCTCATTACTTGGCTCCATCTCACGTTGTTTACTCCATGAAAAATGAATGTAATATCCATTTCCCACACACTGACACATATACGAGCTGAAAGGATTCTATTTTATTATCAACATCACATTTTGTTGAAAAAATAATGACTGAATTTGGGACTATTTATTAACAGTTATTAACAGACTAGAAGACTAGGAAGAAAAATAAAGGCCTGTACCTCTTGCATGGCTCAACAGGATGATGCAACGACTATCAATTATCTCCGGTTTGCAGAATGTTCTTCCTTATTTTTGTACCAATGAACCTCAGCAAAAAGAGCAGCTCCCTCCCTCCAAAAATTCATACCCAGCTACAGAACCTTTTCCTATGCATGCAGTGGTCACTGAAGACCACAAAGTCTGTCTTTTTGGATGTCTGCATCATATACCATTACCAGTTTTCCCTGCTGAGTAAAAACCCATTTTCCTTGAAAAGGTTTCAGAGTGAAGGGGAAGGGGGGAAGGTGAGGAGTAAGAATCAGAAGTTGGTTTTGGTTGTTTTTATAAAGAAGTGGCAGCAGCCAAGACTCCGAAGAACCTAACCCTAAAGCCAATTCTGGTCAGTTCCTGGTGTTTGCTGGAGGATGTAATAGTTGATTCTCCTACCGTGACCCGGCTGTTGGTGCCCGGGTTCCCTCCCAGCCTGTAGTTGTTGTAGGCCAGATGGCTGTATGGATTGTATCCCACAAACCCTGGGGTGCTGGGCATTTGCTGATGGAAACAAATGAGACAAAAACACGAATGAGAAATGAGCTCAAACGAGGAAAACACAGAAATGAAAATGAACTGCAATATGGCATGCAAAAGCAACCAGAATTCAAACAAGCAATGAGGTGTAGCAGTTGGTGTCTTCCCAACACACACAACTTACTCCAGTATAAATCTAGTAAGGAAACAGGACTTTAAAGCAAATGTGTCACTACAAATTTCTGCCTGAAATCAGTGATTTTATTTCTATTAACTGTGTGACTCATTTAAACAAGTATTCTATAAATTCAGCTCACAGCTAATGAAGTTTTCCAACATAAGCCACAAGGAATACAGAAGATTCTTGTCTCCCAAGGGTGAAAGTTACAGGGCAACACAGCATACAGTGATGGGGGAGAAATCCCCAGTACACACATTTATTACACCAATGAAAACTCCTGCCTGCTCTTTTTCCCCAGAATTCTGCCTTCCCAACAAATGGGGCAGGGGAGGAAATCTCTCAAAGCACCATTTGTGCTCCACTGCCAATGGCTGAAGACAATTCTCAGAGACATCCCTCTGTTGTAAGGCAGGCTGTAGACTGCCAGAGCTGAGGAATTCTACATCTGCAGTAAGACCTGTAAGTTAAAAACTTTAAACTGGCCTGAACACATCACCAAATCCAAGACAATTCAGAAATTAATCAATACATCTTCATTCATTCATAAAAGTGGATTGATTTGTTCTCACCTTAGTCATACAGAAAAAAAAATCTTGTTTCTTTACATTCCCTTCTCACTTAGCAATGGACACTCAAGTTTCACCAGGTTCCCTGTATTCCCCTCCTAAAATAAATTTCTTTTTTTCCATTATGCCCCCTTTCCCAACTAGATTTTGTTGGAAAAATAGATCAACTATTAAATGGTAATTTAAGTCCTGACTGTGGTGGTTCTCTGATTCCCTTAGGATCCACAAGAGCCTGGAGTGTTTTTGGACATTTAAACATCATTCCCAGAGTGTCCCACTCTCCAGCAGCCCTAATAAACATTCCAAGAAGTCTTTAACAGGGATTCATTGACTGGCCCTGTTCCAGATTAGTTATAAAAATTCGACAAATAGGTTCAGGGCTCTAAGAACCAAAGTATGACACATACAAACACTGAACAGAAGTGTCCTAGGAGCTGACTACAGTAACTAGGAAGGTTTCAGGTCAATGCAGACACACTGCAGGAGTTTATTTCTAAACACACAAGTGCAGAGGAAAATTATCCTTTAATTGTCAGTCTTCAATAGAGATTTTATTGCCAAGCTTTTTAACTCAGTCACAGAAGCTGATGTGCTCATCTGTATGCCTGGGCTCATAACATACACATTCACTGCTTCATAAGGCACTGTTTTACAACAGGTTTTTTTTGTATTACCATAACAACAGGTTTTGAATATGTTGAACTACACCTCTTCAATAAAACCAGGTGACAATTGTAATCTCCGTCTGCTTAATTCTTTATTTCTGCAAGACAGGATTTAAATGTTACCAGAACTACCTTGCATCACATGGAGAATTTTTATTTCAGGTACAGAACTGCAGTTTTGAGAATTACTGGGATTTTGTTGACTGCAGCACCTGGAACTGGCTGTGGAAGAACAAGCAAGGTTATTTGGCTACTTTGTGACTTGCATTAACAGAGCACAGACCATCATGTTAAGGACTGTATAAAATATAATGCAAAATAAAAGAAAATATGCTTGTAAGACAGGCAGTGCATGTCACTGGTTGCAGCTGTGACATGTGCTTCATGTATCCTTCTGAAGGACTGTACCACATCAGCATGAACCATTAAACACCAGTATCCATGCTACATCCCAAAAGAATCACATGTGTATGCACAGCTCTTGATGCAGGAATCCAGTGGTCAGAGTAGATCCATCATGTTCCTTCTAACACTGCCACAGATCTATTTCACTGTGTGCAAAATGAAAACTCTGAGCAAACTATACAAATCAAATTTTATTTATGCAAACTTATAAAAACATAACTTGTATTAATGCATGATATAATTTTCAAGCCTCTTCCTGTAAAGTATGGCACAATAAATTTGAAGGATCACATTCCTTCTAACTCCCATCCTACAGAGATCAAGGACACACTGCTGGGTAAGTTTTCCAATTCACTTTGGTAAAAAAAATTCACGAAAGCATCTGGGCTCAATCTTCTGTACGACGGATTTGCCTTAAAACCAAAACTATTCACAAATGTGACCAAAGATGTGCATTTACTTCCAGACAGTTCCTGCCCACAGCACACTGGTACTGCAGCACCTTTGTACATCCAGCAATGTCACTGGGGGATTCAAAGCTCCTGTTCATGTTTTCCTCAGTGTCAGGTCACATCACTTTACTAGAAAGTAAAGTATTTCCCATGCCCTGGATTTCAAAATATCAGTGATTTTAAGGAATGCAAGACTGGCATCAGGAGTGTTTCAGTATTCTTCTCCAATATAACAGGAAGTTTCATAATCCTACATTCCACTGAAAAGCAGTTCGGTACAACTGAAACGTGGAAAATCGCACTGTCTGTCCATGATTTGGGCACAGGCTGAGTAGGATGCTTTCATCAATATATATCAGTTATATAAATCAAACTATATAAATTATTATTGTATAATAATATAATAGAGATCATTATTAATATAATTAATAATTAATATAATTATCAAAATCTATTATAAATAATATATTATTATATATTATATAAATCAAATATATCAGTTGATTCTTAACTATTCCAGTACTGCTGCAACCCACTGTGAGACAAGTAACTGCTCACAGAAAATTCAGCGTCTGTGAAATCCAGCCTTAAAGGCAAAACAAATTTATTCAGGTTCTCTTTCCCAAACTTCTCAAAAAAGAATTATTTTAATTTAAACAATTCATATCACATTAATATTGTGTTTCCCATTCAGGAAGGTGATGCAACTCCATAACTATTGTTCTGGGAAGTTACTAAAGGCTCTTTGTTAATGAGAAAAATCACTATACTTACGGTTGCAGGAGCTGGGGTGGGAGGTGGGGCATAGGATGGCCTTTCTGTTAAGATAGAAATGTAAGCACATTTTTTTTTTTTGAAAATCTAAACGAATTCTTAAGGCATCTGCTGTGGCCAACATTTAAAAAGGAATTTACAAAAGAAGCAAATTCTACTCTGAAAGACTTTGCGTTTTGCCACTGAACAGCAAAAAGCAACACAAGAAAAAGAAAAGAAAGAAAAACTGAAGCCCCCCCGTTGCTCTAGTCCCAGCCATTTATTCAAGCACAAGTCTGAAGAATATGAAATTCATTTATATGCACACCAATGACATGGAGGGAAAACAAAAATGCAGTCCAACAGGATTTAGAAGCTGTGATACCTGGATTTCCTTCGAAAACAATAAGCCAGGTATCAGCCACAGCAGGATTTAAGGCCAAGAGTTCAGTCACTACACTTGTTAATTTCTTTTAATGCCAGGAATAATGGCATAATCTCACAAACAGGTTCTGCAGAACCAGGTCTTTAAAACATCAAGTTAAAGAAAGAAAAACCTTTAAAAAAAAAAAAACCAACTTACTTGACATTTTGATAGTCAAATTTTCAGCCACCTGACATTATATTTATACTTCTGCAAGACAAAAGAAGATCACGCTAGTAAGTGTTGTGCCTTTTCCCCCACCAGATCTTCGAAGCTTCGATCGTTATCGATACCAGTGATTATCAAAGTTTGTCAATTTCGGAATACAGACAAAAGAATTTTCAGAAAATAACGTGTTATCTCTTTGAAAAATTAATGGACTTTCCAAGGAATCTGGCCTTCAGTAGCTGTGCAAGAGCACATAGGTTTAGGTCACCTTCATATTAAAGGGTCTAAATTTTGTCCCTTAAGGAATAAAAAGAACATACTCCATTATTTTACACGCACTGTTTCAGAAATCTGGTATTAACACGTAAAGGACCAAATGATGTATTTCCTTTACAGGGTACGTACAATAACCACTGAGCCCGGCAGCTGAGGTCTGACAGGCAACGCTTAAACTGTTTAGCACCGAACCTGGGAGTGCGTCAAACAGCGCTGTAACAAAGTGTTTTTTCGGCCTTTCTCTTCAAATAACGCCACGGCGGCTGCAATCTCCTTCAGAATCCCCACTAACGACGTGCTCCGGGCTCGCACACGGGGCTGGCTCAGGGAGATCGAGCGGGCCCAAGGCGGCCACCGAGGGGGTCCCTCGGCCCCACCGCTCCCTCCCCGGGCCCAAGGGCCCTCCCGAGCCCCGCAGCGCTGCCGGAGCGGGCCCGGGGCCGTCCCGAGCCCCCCGGTCAGCCCCGCCGGGCCCCCCGGACTCACCCGCTCGGCGCGGCCGCGCTCCCTTTGTTCCCACGGGCCGGGACGGCGGCGACAGCGCCTGCGCGCTCCGCTCCGCACTTTCGACACGCCCGCCCCAGCCTTGCCGGTGACTCCCTACTCACCATGGGGGGCCTGTCCGGCTGCCCCGCGCCCCTCCGAGGGGTCAGGGCTGTCCCCGCACCCTCCGGGACCGCGGCGACTCCGGGGGCCGTGGCGAATCTGCGGGATGCAACCCGAGCGCCGCGCGCGGGGCGGCCCCGCCCGCCATTAGCGGCTCAGGGGCGCTGCCTCGCGGGGCGTCACCGGGGCTCCGGAGCGGCCCAGACCCGCAGTGCCCATCCCAGCGCTCGTCCTCTTCCCCCGCGCCGGGCACCCCGGTCACGGTGCCCCGAGTGGTGGCTGCCGGTGGCGAATCTGCGGCGCAGAACGGCCTGCGGACGCCTCGTGCCCGCTGCGCTTTAGCGCCTTTTCCCCCTCACAGGCTGCCCGCGGTCCCTGCGGGGAGTTTGGTGCCTTTTCCCTTCACAGGCTGCCCGCGGTCCCTGAGAGGAGTTTGGTACCTCTTTTCCCCTGACGGGCTGCCCGCGGTCCCTAAAGGGAGTTCGGCGCCTTCTTTTTCCCCTCACAGGCTGCCCGCGGTCCCTGAGGGGTGTTCGGCGCCCTTTTCCCCTCACGGGCTGTCCGCGGTCCCTGAGGTGTGGTCGGCGCCCTTTTNTGGTGCCTTTTCCCCTCACAGGCTGCCCGCGGTCGCTGAGAGGAGTTTGGTACCTCTTTTCCCCTGACGGGCTGCCCGCGGTCCCTGAGGGGAGTTCGGCGCCCTTTTCCCCTCACGGGCTGCCCGCGGTCCCTGAAGTCCCCCCGGGCTGCCGTGAGGCTACGGGAAGACGCTGCGGGGTCCTGTCCGAGCCTGAATAATATCCCATAAAAGCAGCGCTGGAGTCAGGTGAACCGTCCGTCAGTGCTGGGGGATCCTGGTCTGTGCACAGTGCCAGAAATGGCTGTTTGGGATGGCAGCGCTTCCAGAGGCCGTTGAGTGGAGCAGGACGAGCTCTGAGGGCAGCGGGAAGGTGCCGATGTAGGGGACAATGTCAGAGGAAGGGGATGGCGTTAGGGACGACTGGGAAGGCAACCAGATGGACCCCGGGTAATAAATATGATAATATATGATAATTGTCAACTACATCAGCCTAACTCAAAACACTCTGCTGCTGAATCACACAGGATTATGAATTACCCAGTAGTCTGGGAGCAGTGGAATTGTCCACAATTCCTTGCGGAAATCAGCAAAGTTATCACACACAGGTAAAACCCTCACAAACATTAAGCAAGGTGAAGCATGTGGCTCTGAGGGTATGAAGAGTTCCAGACCTCAGCATTCAGCTTAAAGAGCCTTTTACACTGAAAATTATCAAAGTGACTGAATTAAATATGAAAACTTCGGCAGTGAAACTTGAAACTGAGAGTTTGATGTTGAACGTTTGACGTTGAAATGGAATGTTTGGCATTGAAATGCTCTCATGTGGCCAATAAGATGTATTTCTAGACATTAATGAGGGAGAATTTGGGTGGATCTGAAGGAAAGCCAAGGAGGATGGTACCTGCCTAACTCAAAAGGATGGTAGAAGGTGAAAAGAAGAAAAAAATAACTGTACATGGGTTGCTGCAAGTTGGATCCATTTTTCTTGATGCCTACGGTTCCACTGGCTCAGTTTGTTTTCATGCTTAAATAAACTTATTTTTATGAACAAATAAAGACACAAGAGCTCTGCCCTCATCTGCTTAGACCTAGCTGACGTTACCCACAATGGACATATGCTGACATGCAGCAGAATAATCTGTGACTTCAATTTGATATTAAAGCAAGAGTTGAAAAGATTCCTCAGCCAGCAAAATATGTCACACTAGTTGACCAACTTCACTGGGGCAGGAAAAAGTAAAGAAAAGGTGAGAAAATACTTGTAAGAAGTGAAATAATGGTTTTCCCCTTGCTTTTGACCAGGTTTCCCCCTAGTTTCACACGTTCACTTCTAGTTTATTAATAACATGGTTTTGTTGATAGTGTAAATTGCCTTTAATGTTAAATTCAAAATTGAAACGTTGAAATATTTATTAATTATTTTTAAATTTAACTTTAATTTTAAAATTTGAATTATTTAAAATGTATTTTTTAAACTGAATTGTTTATTATGGTATTAAGTACATTTAGGGAAACTCACATTCCATACTAATAGTTCTAAATCACCATATGTTTTCAAAGCCACCAGTGTATTTCCTACTTTGTTTTATTCCCTTTTTTTTTTTTTTGACTGTGCTCTTTGCCTCAATTCCATCTTGTGATAGTGAAAGGTTTTGCCAGCATACACTTTTTAATATCCTGTACAATATATAAGTAGTTTTACTGATTTAATGGAATTGTTTATACTGCACTGTGCTCACCAGGGGGGGATGTAAAAACGAATTCTTACCCAACTGTTTTAATTACCAGCAGTTTCATAAGCTCTGGAGTGAGGACAGACATTCACTGGGAAGTAGGTTGAGACAATGAAACTTGTTTTTACATCAGCCATTTGCAGGTGCTGGTTGGCAGAGGCTCAACTGGTCTGGATTTAATTAGAACCACAGAAATGAAGAATTCTCTGCCATAATATTAAGCTTCAGTGTTAATTTTTTAAAATTCAGCTTTAAAGTACCCTAAAAATGAGGTTGAGATGTTCTTATTTTGATGCTCATGTGGAGTTCACACTGACACTTGTGGAAGTTCACTAGTTTGTGAACAAAAGAGTTCTTTACATTTGAGGAGATGGAATTTGTGAATAATGCAAAAATAGATACTTACTGAAAGCGGTCAAAACTTAGTTAAAACCAGAATGCACTTGAACCAGGCCTAGAGTAGCAGAAGTTACTGAAGTCAGTATCAGGAAGCCTCATGTGAAGAGAATAGTCAGGATGACTGGATTTACCAGGAAAAAAGAGTAAGTTTTGTAGCAGGAGGACACTCACATGTTATGGTAAAGATTCTGAGGGAATTTGCGTCTTTCTAATTGCAGAGAGGATCTTAAAAAACACTTGTTACAGTACTACAGATTTTCCTATCTGCAACTTTCATTTTGCATTTCTCTTTTACTCCTTTCCACTTAAGGAGAAGACATTGACACACACAAAATATGCATGGACAAACTCCATTTTAATACTTTTTTTATTGTAGTACTATCATTTACTTTGGTAAATTTGTATCCCAGTTTAAAGTGCCTTAAAGCAATTAAAACTTAGTTTAAATTCAAGTATTGTAAAATGTACAGAGTCTAAGCACAAAAAAAAGCTGCATAGTGTAATTACTGGAGCAGGCTGATACATTCAGGATGCCAAGTACTCAAGTGGTAACATCAGCTCATGATTCAGGTTAAGGATAATTAGCGAGTTTGATACAGTACAGACAGGACGGGGCAATATCGATGCATTGTTCTTGCCATGAACAAAGGATGGAAGCATAAATTAACTCTGAAAGAATCTGCAGTATCACTTTTGTACACATGCCATAAGTAATAAGGCAGATACTGACACTGAAATCAATCCTTTACATGCTGCTGTAATCCAGCAAATCCTGTGCGTGGGTTTTCCAGACTCTGAGCCCCAGCAATCCCTGTGTTCCAGTGGGAGCTGTGACATCCATCCTCTTCAGAATCCTCACAAACAATCATTCTTGTCTTCATACAGTCTTATTTTAGTCTTTGTTTGAAATTTGTCCTGTAATTAAAGAAGGATGGCTGTTCCTCTGTGTACAAGTGCAGGGTTTCTGTTGGGGTTTGTGTTTGCCCACAGCTATTTTGGGTAGGAGTGGGGAGTACTTAAGGGGTCTGGTTGAATTGTACTTTGAATTTGTAGCCCTTATTTTGCCCAGTTAATTTGAAGTAGTAACAGTTGTACCCTGGCGTAACAGTGACTTGTCACATGGACTAGATCAACAGCATCACTTACCTGTAGTGTTTGTCAGAAGAGGAATTTGTTGAAGATATTTTAATGCACACTGTTATAATAAACAAAATTAGTGGAATACCAGCATTCAAATGGTTGTTTGACTCCTCCCATTTGAGCAATTAGAGAGTAATTTCATTTGCCTTGGCTAGGAGACTTGTAGTACAGGTGTGTGTGGACACATAAGAAAATGATTTTTCAGGGGAAATTACTGCTTCAAAATCAGTTGAAAAATATGGCTAAAATGTTACTGGATTGTAACAACACTTTCAAAATGGATGTATAAGGATGTAGAGGAAAGATATTTTTGCTCAGTCGTTGCCTGAAAAAAAGGAATTTAAAAATACTAGCCACTTATTAAAAGAAAACTCTTTGTTAATAGTTCATGTATTTTAAGAGTATTTTTGTATGTCATTTTTGCTGTTAGAAAGTATTATTTTAAAATATATTTCTAGAAGTATGACAGCTGTGATATAAATTATTGCAAGGATTCACCAGTCATTATATGAATTGAATACTGAATAATTAAGAGGAGCAAATAGGCATTTCTCATTTTTGGAAAGAGAAAACAAGTTCTCTTTTACAAAGGCAGAATATGTCAAACTATGAAGTTCTAGATTAATTTTTGTAAAATTTGGTGAAATTCTACAAAACAACAACAATGAGAAAATGAAAGGGCTGCACCCAGAGTATAAAACCAGTAAAAGTTGGGTTTCTTGGATTTGGAACCCCCTTGCTCTTCAGCCTTTCTTTTAAAGGACTTCTATGGTTTTATTGTATTGATCCAAGTGCTTGGTGAAATGTTGTGGTTGTAGCAGACAGCAGCCAAGGGAGTCCATCTAGAGTTTATTTCCGTTGTGGATGCACTTTGAGGGAATTGGCTGAGGTTAAGGTTTGATGGATGGGATGCTGCAGGATCTCCTCATCACCAGCCTGACTTCAATGTCGGGGAGCGTTTTCTTTTTCGTGTGCAAACACCCGTCCTCTGTGGCTGCCAGGTGGAGATCAAAACGCAAGGAAACTGATTTTTTCCTTAAGCGAGGGTTGTCCTTAAAGAAAGAGCCTTCCCATTCCTTAATAACTTCATCCACTTTTTCTGTCCTGAAACAATAAAGAAAATGTATTTATGATTTTTTAGGCTATATAAGTTATCTATCTTCAGAACTGCTTTTAGAACAGAGAGAGAAATGGCATCATAAAGAGCTGAGTTATTTTATATGGTACTGAGATACCAGAGGTGTCTTTTTTTTTACAGGTTCATTCTCCAGAGAAGCTAAATAAAGGGTGAGGGTTAATTATGTTCTTGTTTTTGTACTTTTAGGTAGACATGGCTACAAAACCACTGCTCCAAATACGTTAGGCAGTTTGTTTCCAAGGAGAAAGTTTGGAATTCAAGCTCAAATATTTTGCAAGAAACCTCAGTACTGTGGTGGGCAGGACAGAATTCCTGCATCTGAAAACCTTCAGAATAGGGAGGAGAAAATGTAGTTTAGACTCAAACCTCAGAATGTGGAGCTATATTACATTAAAGAGAAAAAAGGGCAGAAGTAAAATAGGGAGAACTGAAAAGCCAGCTGATCCAGGAATATTGAGGCAAACAAGTCATGTGGATTTAATTCTTTATGTGTGTGTTGGAATTCAGATCTGAAAGTCAGGCTCTGGGGCCTCACCCAGCTGAGAACACTGCACCTGGCAGAGAGGCTCCGTGCAGATCTGTGTGAGATGAACAAAACCCGTGCACAAAAATAAAAGTCACCTCTGGGGTGTGTCTGGTGGACCTTATGATGACATTAATTTTTTCAGCAGCTGATTATGGTTTAGTGTTAGGAATGGCCCGTTACAGTGTGTTTAAAGGTAACATTAAATTAGTCAAAAAAAAGCTTAAAGAGCAGCAGGAAAAAAAAAATAAAATGGGGCAATCCAATATTATTAAAGTAATTTCAAGAGAATAACTCATCCTAACAGACTTTCACATGCCTACTTGGGAGTCAGGCTCTCCCTCCCCTGTTTGGGGAAACGTAGGAGTTTCCAAGGAGCAAGTTGGAGCAGCTGAGCCTGAATTTATGTGCATAAATATGCCCCAGAGGGACTTCCCAAATGTGGTCTGGGCTCTTTGCTTTCAGCCTTTGCAAGATGAATTATTCATAGTTTCATTCTTAACAGAAATAGAAATTACAAATCAGAAGCACCAGCATGGTATTGTTTGCTTATGAAGCCAATGCTAATAAAAAGAACTTTTAAATGTATTGTATTGTTAAACACTGCCATTCAGTGCACCTTCAGGAGCTCTCACTGTGCTCCTGAAGCTCCTGGGCTATGTGAGCACGATATAACAGATACCAAATAACGGAAAATTCAAAGCTGCTGAAACGTAACCTCCACCCTTTACTTCCAATTGTTATTTTGTGAAATTCCTGTTTATCTTACTGTACAGTGCCATGAGCTTCAGCACTTTCCTTCATGATATTTCCATCTAGGATTGCTTGTTTTGTCATCAGTTCCACCTTCTTTGGTTTGTGCTTCTTTACACCCTCTGTAAAAGAATATGCAGGTGTACAGTGAGCATGCAGAAGGGCAAGGACAGTATGCAGGACCTGGAGGTATTTCCCATACATTGGAAAGGGTCCTTTTTTTAATATTCAGGAATTTGTCAGCAGTTGTGAACAGTTAGGGCCAAAATCTCTTAAGGAGAATGTGCCTGAAATTCACCTGAAGGCAGTGTAAAGGTGATCTTGCTAGTACTGGGCTTTTTGTCATCCTTCTGGGTAGGTATTGAGCAACGGAACCTGCAAAAAAAAAAAAGATTACAGGCATCTAATAGTATTGAATTACTTTAATTCCTAACTTGTCATATGAATAGCTGTGAAAAATTAAAAAATGTGAGAATCACAAGAAGTTCTGTTTGATCGTGGTAACTGTGGATTTCTCATTCTGAGCCCAGAACTGGAGGAACTGGAGGAAGTTACTGACAATGCCTGTGCAGTTCCTGCAGGGATCTGTCCTGGTCTGAGACATGGGCTCCCTGCCCAGCGCTTCACGTGTGTGGACTGGCCCTGTACGCTCTGAGACCTGGGGCCACAGGACCCACAGCCACCCACAGTGACCCACTGAGCGCCAGAAACTCTGCAGTCAGTGAAGCTACCTTACAGTGAAACCTTTTCTGAGATTTTATACTGTAATTTTTTAATGTTTAGCTCATGTATTTACAATTCTGATTGAGACCTTCAGAAATGGAAGACAAATTTGAGATCTTTTTCTCTAAGCAGCGAGTACCTGCTCTCTTCTTGCTCCAACAGACTGCGATATGTCGCTATCTCCTCCTCCAGCTTCATCCTCGTGTTCAGGAGAATTTCATGCTCTCGAAGCTGTTTCTCAATTCCCCTTCTCACTTCCAACAACTCTTTCTCCAAGCATTCAATCTCACCTTCCAAATTTTGTAGCTGCATGTGGTACTGCTGCTCCGTGGCCTGCAGTGAACGTTCCAAACCCTTTTCCTGTGAAATTTAAGAAATTAAGTTTCACATTTTAAAATTTGTGAATTTTAACATATTTTAGGATTTGGAAAGTTTATGCGTAAAGATGTTACACACATACATGTTCTAATTAACAAACCGTGTATTTTTACATCAGTTCTTGTAAGATTATTCTTTAAGAACGGGAGTAAAGCTTTCAAGGTAATACATTGGCTGAGAAATTTTCCTGTAAAATCAGTGGTAATTTAAGATCAGATGAAAGTGTAGCCACGTCTTGCACAGCAATCCACCGCCTTGAGTTTACAGATCTGTGATTTTACAGTTGAACAATGTCCAGGTCAGTGCTGTATGAAGTGTCTGTGTGTGCTCTTGGAGCTTTTCCGTACTGCTGAATTGAGCAAACAGCAGACATTTTATCACGAATAATTTGATGAATCTGGTCCACACATTAAAAAAGATCATAAACATGCTGTGAATTGATAAGACAGAATGACCAGGAGCTTGGTGGGGGAGTATCATGCAAATATGTGCTTGGGAGGTGTGAAAACAGGACACCACGTGTGTCTGGAGTGGCAGATCCTGCTCCAGAGCGTGTGCTGGGTCAGTGTGTGTGAGCGAAGGCTCTGTGAGGAGTGGAGCCTCCCAGAGCTGAGCGTTCCTGTGCTGGATTTCTGCTGTATGGTGGCTGTGACTGTCACAGAAATTGACTGTGGGATAGTTTACATCACGGACGAAACTTCTTTTTTCTGTGAGATTTCAAGTTTCATTTCTGGCTCTTACCACAGCGTGGAGAGACTCGATTTCGATCTGCATGTGGTGCCACTGCCGTCGGGCTTCACACAGTTCTGCTCTGGCTGCCTTTAGTGCTTCTGCATCTTTGTCCATTCTTTTACTTGTACCTTCTTCTGACTACAGGGAATGTACAAAAGATAGCAATATTAAAAATATTCAGATAATGATAATAACTTGCCACATAAAGATATCTGGTTGGAATTTTTGTGAGAGTTGTATAAATGTGTGAAAGCTCACAGTGAGGAGTTAATATTTTCTGTACTGTGTAGAGGGAAAGGCCTTATCCCATTGTGTTTGATGGGAAGTGGTTGGCCACATCTCTATCCCTGGCACCTTTGTCCTAGAGGAATTCTCACACAAATTGTAGTGAGACCTTACTCACCTCTGGAGTAAAGGGGCTTAGAGGAGGTGCAGATGGTTCAAGCTTCCAAGTTTGAATAAAGTACTTTGATTTTAATGCATTTTTGATTTCAGGGTTTTGTTTTTGTTTTTTTT
>VZTT01069824.1:0-23485 GCA_013400855.1 Buphagus erythrorhynchus
TTGCTTTGTTTTGTTTTTTATTCCTTCAATATATTTTATCAACTAAGACATATCTTTTTCTTACGCTTTACTTTTAGAATAATGTCTGTTCTATGTTATTTTGCCTTTCAAGCACAAGTAAAAGCCAAACAAACCTGAAGGTGAACGAAGCACAGCACAGGTTCCTATTTACAACTTGGACAAGAGATTGGTAGAAATGCCCCACATCAGTCTGGCACTCTGAACAGCCTACGGACGAGGTGAGTTCAGCTGGTGGCACAAGGAAACTATAGCTTCTCCTTCCATAAAACCAGCTGCCAGATCCAGGGTTAATTTCAGTCCTTCCAATGTCACACAAACAAAGCACGTTTCACACACCTCGTCTTCTCTCTCATAAGGAAACAGACATGTCCTAGCTACAGGTTGCATTACCAACTCTGCAAAACAGTGGAACAAGCCCCCTGCCACAAAAGCGAGCGGGACGTACACACACGTGAGCCAATGCACCCCCGGGCGTTCACTCGGGCCTCTTTTTGTTCTCGCCTTTGCTCACCAAAAGCGACCACCCCAGTATTTACATAGTAAATACTATGTATTTACGGGCACCACGCACACGCGTGCGCGCCGTGGGCCCAGCCTGCATCTTCCGAATACCGTAAAACTTGCACTGACCCCATGGCAGTGCTGGGTTTAAGGGAAAGGCAGGAATGTTCCCCGGGCACGGCTACACGGCGGCCGCGCACTCTGCGGGGGCTGCGGCACCCGCGACCCGGCCGTCATAAGGGGCAAACTCATTTATTATTACTATTTATTTTTCGCTGCCAGCGAAAGCCCGTAGCCACAGACTGCCAGGTTTTTATTTCTGCGGGTTTTGTTTGTTTGTTTGTGGGTTTTTTCCATGCCCGCCTCAGCAGCCGGCGAGGACAGCATCGCCCCCCGCCTCCGGCGCGGCAGATGCCGCATGGCCGCGCCGCCCGTCCCCACGTCCCCCCAGCCCCGNNCCCCAGCCCCGCCCGGCTCGCTGCTTGCATTTTTAGGGTTTGCACTGGGCAGCGCCGGGGGCGAGCAGACACGTTGTGCGGGGGATGGGGGAGGGTTGCGCAGACGGCGGGGACAAAGCGCGGGCGGGCTCGGGGCTCCGGCCCGCGCTGCGCGGCCGCGGCGCAGAGACAAAGGGAGCGCGGGGAGCCTCCGACTGCATTAGCTGCTGCTGCCTACCTTCCCCAGGAGCCGCGGGGACCCTCTGAGAAGCGATCCACCTTTTCCGCCACGATCCGGCTGGAGAACCCCGACAAATAATTATAGGGATAAAAATAAAATAAAATGTAATATAAAAAAGAAAAAAAGAAAAAAAAAAAAAAGAAGAAGAAGAAGAAGAAAAAAAAGAGGCGAGAAGGGGGGGAAATTAAACTAGCGAGAAAGATGCCCTTCCTCCCTTCCTCCCTTCCTCCTCCCGCCGCGCGTGTGCGCATATGGTGGTGGGCGGGCTGGCGGGAGCGCGCCGGGCGCGCCGCGCGGGGCCGCGCCGCCAGGTGCTGCGGGACCGACTGCTCACACGTGTCCGGGCAGGGGACCCGCGGGCCCCCCGACACGCCCAGCTCCCCGGCCGCATGGACGTTCAGCACCTTTCTTTTTTAAAAAAGAAATTTAAAAAAACACCCAGCAACTAATTCTTTATCCTTTTACAACAGACAATCGTTTTTCTCTCTTTTTTCACGCCACGGCTGGCCACAGGAGAACGCCTCCTGGCAGACAGGCTGGATTTTTGTGACTTGAAATGCCTAGGGAAGATCTGGCTTTATTGTCATGGCATTACTATTTCCTGTTCTGTCATGCAAAATGTGTATGTTGAAAATGCTGCCACCTGTGGCATTTCCCATTTCCTGCTGGGGCAAGACACCTTTCTCAAAATGAATGGGGAATTCCGTGCACAGATGATTTGCTGTAGCTTGTTATTTTCATACTAATATCTAGAAAGCATTGTATGAGCTTTTTGGCTTGGAAAAATCTTTTCAAGAACTAACCTGAAGCAAGATGGTATTGCCTCTGTCCCTGACTCCCCCCCACCCCCTCCCCACAGAGCACATGACTTACATGGGACATCACAAGGCAAAGAATGAAAGGGTGATGGAGCCTGTGGGCGCAGTTTGCCTGGCCACCCATGGAGGGTAATGGCTTCTGGGAAGCTTTCACGGCAAGTTTTTCAGAAGCTTCTTGAGGTGCTTACTCTGGAATTTCCACTGCCGGGTCTCCTAAATGTCAGGCCAAAAAGGCAGATGACACACATCAAGAACTGTGGTTTTCAAATTACTGACTTTGCATATACAAATTGGATTCCTGTTTTGGTGCTTACACCACATTTTTTCTTTTTTTCTTTTTTTTTTTTTTCTTTTTTTTTTTTTCAGGAGGACAGTTCACAGAATCATAGAACATCTTGAGTTGGAAGGACCTTTAAAGTCATCTAGTCCGACCCCCAACAATGAACAGGGACCTCCTCAACTACATCAAGTTGCTCAGACCCCCATCCATTTTAATGTTTTCAGGGATAGAGCATCCACCACCCCTCTGGGCAACCTCTTCCAGTGTTTCACCACCCTTGTTTTCCTTACATCTGATCTAAATTGTCCCTCCTTCAGTTTAGAGCAACCACCCCTTGTCCTATTGCAACACGCCTTGCTAAAAACTTTGTTTCTTTCTTACTTACAGGCCCCCTTTAGGTACTGAAAGGCCACAATAAGGTCGCCTTGGAAACTTCGTTACCCCAGGCTGAACAAGACCAACTCTTCCAGCCTTTTCTCATAGGAGAGGTACTCCATACCTATGGTCATCATCAGGGCCCTACTGCTCTAACAGCCCCATGTGTCTCCTGTGCTGGGGACCCCAGAGTTCTCTGAATGTGAAGCGCTGTGCAAACAGTAATTTAATTAACACCTATTGTACCCTGCTAGGACAAGAGCCATATCATCCTAGTATTGAGAGTGAAGCCTGAGAAAGAGCTAGCTGAACAAGGGCATTGAGGCAAGGGCAGATCTTTCAACTTTACTCATATGATTAAACCTCTCACATCAGAATCATAAACAGTTCCAGAGAAATTTAAAATTGACAAAAGATATGGGATTGGATTCCAAGTCAGAGGCTTCACTCCCCACCCAGCCCTCTGTGCAAGGTACCATGCCTGAAAGTGAAGAAGCATATATTTGCAATTCACTCTGACTCAATTAGACTTATATATTGTAACCTGAAAATCAATCTCTCCCCAGATTATTGAATAAAAATGTGTATTATATAGTGGATGGAGTCAGGTGGTGTTACTGTAGGGAATAAGAGGAAACTACTTTGTTTCTTTAAAACAAAACATGTATCAGGCTATCAGGTGAATGATCATTGATTTGATGTGTTCTGCTACCTCCTTTCCTTTTATAGTTGTAAAGGCAAGCTATTTGAGTCTTACCTCGTCATGTGCATTCTTAGAATGGAGGTAATTATTTTTCATAGAATTTTGAAAAAAATATTTTTAATATATCTTAACATGCTCCACAAAAGTGATAGCACTTCTCAAGAATGGGAACTATTTTACTTTCCATCTTTAGTATTTCAAATCTCTCCACTCTCCCTCCCTCTCAATCTCTCTCTGATTTTTTATCACTCTTGGTTCTGTTTGACTTGATATGCTGTGAAACTTTGATGCTTGTGGCAAGCATCTTCTAGTTCTAATTTTATAGTTTCATATAAGCTTTTTTTCAACGGGTTTCCATGACTTATTTAACTCCTTATTTCACTCCTTATTTAACCTATTCACTCCTTCTGTGTCTTTTTATTTATTCTTTTCACTCATTATCTCATTCCTATTTCTGGTTTAGAGATATACCTCAAAGATTCAGGAATTTACTGTAATATTTTTCTTTCTGTTGCCCATCTTAAACTGGTATGAGATGGGCATCCATCTCAAATCTCTTCTTGGATGCTTTTCAATGTGCTTTTATCTAGTCAAAGTGGATCCTCTTTTTTTTCCTCTGAAATAACCCTGAGCCTTTCTCTGTTTATGGTATCACAATTCTCATCCTGCTTTTGTTCAGACTCGCGACTTCCAAATATCCTTTAGATTATATTTTACCTGCCTAATATGAATCAACAGCCATGTTCATTTTCAGAACTACCCTCTGAAGTGCAATGTTCTTCCGGAGTCTGGAAAATTCCCTTCTACACTGTCCTTCAAAAATTTATGCTTATTGACTAACTTATACTTACTAATGGAAACTGCTGGTATACAACAAAAAAAAATATTGACATAATAAAAGTGAACTTAAATCAAAAGACACCAAATATTTCTTTGGTTACTAAATTATTGCATGTGTGAACATTTAGCAACTTTCTTCATGCAGTTTCAGAATGCTGTTTCATTTGGCATACATTTTGTTGAAAGTGGGGCTTGTTTGGCTTCTTTGTTGTCTTTTGCTTCCAAATTGCAGCAAAGCCTACCAGACATTCCAGATACAATTCTTGCACCTGAAACAAAGCTGATGACATAGCATCATTAATTTTGTATGATTATCCATTCAATTATTTTACTCTAGGGCAAATATATGGCTACAGCCCAGGGGAATGGAGTTGCTGGAGTTGGAGGTGGCTATGCCTGGGACAGAGGAATTCACGACTGATGTGATGACAGGTGGAGCTGGAGGTGCTTACAGGGTTCTCTTCACCTCTATTTTAGTACATCCGTCATTGGCATGCTTGAACTTATGTGTTAGTGCTTATGTGAAAGAGAGGAGAATAAAAGAGAACAGATCAGAAGTGTAAAGCCAGCTGAAGGAGAAAACCCAGTGTTTTTCAGAGAAGGTGCTTGCTGCCAGAAAGTGACCTTGAACATCTTTGAAGTCTCCGACTGCTGTTCAAGAATAGTGATGAAGCAAAGGGTGTAAGCAATGACTGTTTTTGCATGAGTACTACATCTAAATCAAGTTGAACTAAAATGCACATAGAATTTTGTGACCTTTTTTTTTTGTTGTTGTTCACTGTTTTTATTTTTTGGAAAGAGGAATTCGTGTCCATTCGCTTTAGAGAGCCAACAAGCTTAGGTTTGATAACACAGTGTCTTAGCCATGAGGCTGCTCACAGGAGGGGGCAGTACTGGTCCTCCTTAAGGAAGTAATTAGACAGGGAGATCCCTTTCCCACCAAGGCTTCACAGAGACTGTGGGCTCAAAAAGTCTTTGAGATGTGCTGCAAGGACAAACAAAATACTGGTACCCACTTGGGCTGGGTGTAGTTCAAGCCCAAACACACCATGGAGCTTGCTGAGGTGGGTGAAATCTTTCAGGGTGGAACAGCAAGCTATTGACTGCACAGTACAAATTTATTCTTGGAAATAAAGTAAATGTTTCAACAAATATCTATGGATTCTCTAGTCTGCCATGCCAGGATTTGCTAGCAAACAAAAGTAAAGGTTTTGGGGATATCTATCACCATGTTAAAAGCCTTCTGGTGCTAGCAGGGTCCTGGCACTGGGTCTGTGACATTAGCAGAGGAGGATATTTTGCCTAGCAGCTGAGCAAGAGAGAGCATTATTGACTACAATGCATAATGCACGATCTGTACATGACTGGTCTTGTGTGATACTCTGAAAAGAACTGCCCACACTTGTCACAGATTTCATGAACACTGATAGCATCGACTGTGTTTAAACGTGTTCAGCTGCCTCCAACTCTGCATGTTGAGACAATCAGTTTTCCAGGGCTGCGAAATCTTGCATGCATGCCTGTAATGCTATGACCATGAAATGTTATCACTCTTTAGTTTCCTGGCCAAAGTATGGTATATGACTAGTGATGAGTAATCCTGGTTTAATAGGAGCTGTTCTCTGCGCTTCCTCTTTAGATTCAGGAATTCACGCAACGAACCAGGTAGCTGTGCTTTTTCTCCTTAACTCCTGATCATCTGCTCTAACTCTTTTCTTTGGTCAGAACAAGTGTTTTACTGGGATACAAAGTTTTCAAACTTCTTGCATGAGGCTAAGGAAATAGCAGTGGCTAAAATAAAACAGATTTATAAATATGATAGATGCCTGCAGTGATAGTAAAAGTTTAATTTAAACACATTTTAAAAGTAAGTGTAACAAAATGCTCTTTTATTTACTTGCCTTTAAGGTGTTGCTTCTTGACGTCAGTTTATAGCACTATAGACCCGTTTATAAGGTCTGAGTAGACCATAAAACTTTGATCTTTTTGGAATTAGTAAATTCAGACTTTGTGGTGACCAGGATGCTGAGTTGTGTTACAACATAACGATGAGATCCTCTTTTCTTTTCCTTAGGAAAGAATGAGTTTTGCCATTCCATCTGTATAGAGTAACTTCAAGGGCTTGCTTAGCATTTTGAGGGATAATACCTGTGATCTCGTTTTCAGAAATTGTCTTGGCAAATTGCAGCTCCTAGTCCCAGCATATACAGCACAACTACTGAGAATGGGATGTGTCTAGAAGCATGAGATAATTGATAAATGTTGTGAATTAAATTATCCTAAAAATGCTTAGTTATGTATTGTATTAAATTATACTAAATACAATTCATTTAATCTAGGACTGGCCTGCTAGTGCAGAGCCCAGTAATGGAATTATCCTCTGTTCAGGAGGATAGATTAAAAAGATAGATAGATAGATAGATAGATAGATAGATATGAAAGAAAAAAAAAAGAAAACTTAGTTCAGAATTTAGGTGTCAAATATTATATATCTAAATCCATAACATTAAAAGCTTTTGAAGTTGATGAGCATATCTCACTGCTGCTTAAATCCATGGGTGTTGAGGGAAATCTGTATCTTTAGAAAGCAGAGTGCTCGTTCACCTGACTGTGTGCAAAATTAGAAGCAGACTTATAAATATCCAGGTTGTACATACTGATCTTAGTGTAACCCTGCAAAAATGTGATCTGCTGACATCATCATGTATCATGAAACATCATAACATGGGAGAATTTGGAAAAAAGGAATTAATTTTTTTTTGAGAATTCCCATCTAATAAAATGATATAAGATTTTCAGGATGGTGGAAAAATGATGAATTCTTTAAATCACCACAGTAAACAAACAACAAATAAAGCTTAGATTTACACACAAGAAATTCAGACTCAGGAAGTAGAGGACTAGATTAAAATGAAGTCCGTTAAGAACATCTTGATGGCCAATATTTTTTAAAAGAATACCAAAATAAAACTTTTGACATGCTTGAGGGCATTTCAGGAAGTGTGGCTGAAATATGGCAGAAATAGTCAGTTTATTTAAAATCTGATGTTGTTAACACCTCTGTAAGACAAGGCAGACCCCTCATATGGTACCCAGGATCCATCCCATGCTTCTTCTGGTATTTACATTAGCTTTTGCAATTCTGTAAAATACAAACATATTCAATATTCATTAAACATAAATTAAATCAGTGAAAGCAGAATTTATCCCATCATTTACAAGGCTTTGGATACTGCATATTCCGTGCAAGTCCTAGATTGTGACAGTGCTATAGACCAAGGCCATGATATGTGCATACGCATTCAGTGGTTATTAAATGTGCATGTCTTTAGTTACATGTTTATGGAGGAGTAAAGTTCCATAGAAAAAGCATTAAACCAATAAATTAAACACACTGGAATTTCACATTATAAATACACCAAGACTTCCTGATCTGCTCAAGACAGGAAGTTTCAAGCCCTGCTGGTGTGGCTGCTTCCCCTGAGCCTCCAGTGTGGCAGGGAGCTCGTCAACACTGGTTGTGCCTCACAGACAGGCTATTGAGCTCAAGCTGCAGATGAGGAGAAAAGGCAAATAGCAGGCAAAAACGTCAAAGTATGCAGCTCTATTAGCAGTCATGCTTAAACACTTTCTGAGGTACCTGTGTAGTAACCTATTTCTCTCTCTGGTTTTGGGCTTCGTGTAGCAGCTGTCATTACAGTAATGAAGTGATTAGATCTGCTCTGTTGCCTAATTACAGGACTAGAAATGGCATGCGTTCCTGCAATCTAGTTAAGTACTCTATATCTGAATCCTTTGATTTCAAGGATAGCGTTTGGGAAATTATCTTTAGAGCACATAATTTTTTTTAAAGTGCACTTGATTGAAGTGAGGAGTCTATCATATTGCAGAATTATTGATTACATTAAGTACTTTGAACTTACACGGTTTTTTTTCATCTCAGCATCTCTTAGCATTTTGCTACAAGGGGCAAGTGTTATTAGTCCCATTGAAAATTGAAAACTTGGGGAAAAAAATGAGAATACATTATTTATTTAGGATTCTCATCAAATGTTACAGCAACACTAGCTAGTTCAAGACTAGATACCCTTATCTTTAATTCCTCGAGAGGATTCTACAAGCAAGAGACCTTTTGTTGCATTTCTTTTGGATGAAAGGATTTCCATGCAGGTCCTGGTGCTATAGGTTTTGGGTACAAAATGAGATTTCTCAGTCTCCAGCTGGATACA
Source organism: Buphagus erythrorhynchus (assembly GCA_013400855.1). NCBI lineage: Eukaryota > Metazoa > Chordata > Aves > Passeriformes > Sturnidae > Buphagus > Buphagus erythrorhynchus. The sequence goes on from VZTT01069824.1 coordinate 8,446, forward strand.
GCACCTGCAACTTTTATTTCCCAGAACAGTTCCCCACTCTTTGTACAATTCTATATAGTTGTATTAATGATAGAAGCAAAGTGTTACAAGAGAGAAGACTTCACATGTCTGCCTTAGTTACTGATATTTACCTCTGTAGACGTAGGACTGCCTTCATACCAGCTCCTGACATCTTTGGAGATGGAAAACCAAACCTGCTTTTCACCAGTATCTGTTTTGTTGTCTTCCAGCAGCTGTATATTTGCTGATCTAAAATGTATTTCAACACTGTGGGCTTAAATGCCTCTCCTGTCTGGGTTTACACCCCTTAGTGTCCTACCTAGAACAGTTGGTGTGACCAGAAGTTGAACATCTGAGTGAAGACTACCTCCCTTGTCCTGCAGCCTCTTCCAACAAATGTGTGTTAGCAGAAGATGCTGTTCACTTAGCAATGCATACAACTAAATGTGTACCCTCCTACAGAAAGAAAACTATCATTATCAGTGGAACATACACAACTCAAGCATTGGCAGAGTGTACTCTTCACACTGCAGAAGGGATTCAATAGTTTTGATTCCCACTGCTTTCACTCATCTACAAGTCCCTCCTGTTCCACCATCTGTGTCATGTTGCTTAGTCAGAAGATGAAGAAAACAGGTAACAGTAACATTTTAACAAGACTGTGTCAGAGGTACAGGGCAATTAAATCTCAAAGACTCATGTAAAAGTCTAAATGTTGATTTAAAAAAATGTATCCTGAGGGAACTGATAGTAGCAAAAGTTCTTAGAAGATCAGAGTGCAACAAATGCTTTGCTAGTAGATCTTGGTGTATACAGCTCTGAGTAACCAGAAGACAAAAAATATAGTACAATATGTAGGATATATAAATTTACATTATTATTTTATAGCTAAAATTTAGAGATATGTAATGCATAATCTATATTAGCTGATGCTACTATAGCTCTTATAATAAATACATTTTTAAAAAAAATCTGAGAATGGGTTTAGAACTTGTGTTTCATGCAGGAGCTTGACTGTAGTTTGCTAAGTATACCTAGTCCAAAATGGACATTTGAAACCTCTGTCTTCCTAATGCCTTGCCTTGGCAGAAAGCCATAGCCTGATCCTGCAAATTTTGTTCAGGTACTGAAGTCACATTGGAAATATTGTTATGGACTAGTGTACAAAGCCCAATGTGTTTTTAGTATTACCATCATGGCTTAATGCAGATGTAAAAGGAAGGCATAACAGCATTTTGCAAATATGTTCTGAAATATTCATGTTCAATGTAAATGCTACCCGGTTCAGGCTGTGGATGATTTTCTAGAAGATTGTAGTCCAAAACTGCTGTTTTCAGAAAGAGTTGTGGTGCCAGTTTTGCAGAGTCCATCATCCTGCTATGCATGTGCAGGGGGGCTGTAAGAAGTGGCCTGTTAGGCCATATCAGTCAGTGTTAGGGCTGGCCAAAAGCTTCCTGAAGACCATGAAGGCAGGGAGATACATAAAGCAAATGCTGAAAGAGTTTCTGAAATTTGGTCCGTTATGGGGAGTCCAGGACGTAATGGTGTAAGTAATTTCTCAGAAGTTACACAGGCCCAAGGACAAGGAGCAGTCCATGTAGGAGAATGCCTCCCTACCTACTAGGCTGTGGTTGCAGAGCCATCTCATTTCCTCCCAGCCAGGCTGGGGCACACATCCTGGTTAGGAACAACATCACCCCAAGCCTTGAGCTCAAATCTCTTCACAGAAGGACCATTGCTAAGGCAGAAAAGGACAGGTGGTGCACAGGCAGCTTTGCTTCCCTGAAGCCTGAGCTAGCATTTTTAACTCATGAGAGTAGTCTACAACAACTTGTCTGGGACCTGACTTCCCACTGGAAGAGTCTGGGTAAGAGATTTTTAATCCCCCTTTTTAGTCCCCTTCCCAGACTGGGTGCTCAAGAGTCCCCATGGCACTGCTGTTTCCCTTCCCCGGAGCAGGACCCTTCCTGGGCCCCAGGCAGCCCCAGTGGGGGCATGCCATGGCAGGAGCAGCACTGGGGTGCTTGGGATCAGAGCAGGGGCACAGCGTCAGTGCTGTCAGTGCTGTCAGACCTGGTGAGGGCTGCCTCGTAACATGGGGGACCGGGCTGGTGATGCTAACCTTGGGTAAGACCCAGACAGGATGCTCTATATGCTGACCTGGAGGGAGCATGGTAGCTCATTCCAGCTCCCTGCAGCAGTGACCACAGCTCTACAGGAGCTACACAGCTCTCTGGGTTATAAAACTGTGTTTATTCCTGCATTCCAGGTTAAATGGCACTGTTCCGCAATTTTCCTTGGGTTTTGCACTTTTTCTTTTTTGCACTTAAGTCTGTGCTTAGTGCAAAGTCGAGAGTTGGAAAATCTGGGTGCCAAGTGGCAGATTTGCGACAGAAAAAAGTAGCCAAGCTCAGTCACAAGCTCATCTCCTCTGTTCTTGGTTGAAACAGGAAAATCCAGTCCCACAACTTGCCCCCAAGCCATGTAATGCTTGGAGCATTCCTGGCATAGGAAGTGTCAAGATTTTGATTATGGTTTTAAGAAACCTAAATCAGGACCTTAAATGAAAGAGGGATTAGACTTTGAGGCATGCCCACTGCCACAAACAAAAGCAGCAGCCTGTATTACAGGGAACCAGGAAACCAAAAAGACGGTATACGAGAACTTGATTCACATGCATAATTCTGTTTGAAAATGTTTTGAGTTTAACCAGGGGAGTGACTGATTGTCAATTGCTGAGAACCTCACCCTGTGCTCAGTAAATATTCTGCAAGCAGAGAGGCAGTGTCCATGAATTATCAAGAAGCTCTCGAAGCTTACAGCACTATGCAGTTTTTACAGTCTGAGCATTTTTTAAGCAGAGCAAATATTTGCTTTCAATTTCACAGCTAGCTGTTGCTGGCGACACATGCGGCCTCTATGGGCACCAGCACTCACTGGCTCCTTGTTTGCCTTTTGGTTTTCTGGCAGAAGGGTTTGGTGCCAACGTGTAGTGTTACAAATATAAAATTATTTGCTTTTCTCTGATGTTCATTTAGTTTGAAATGGCTACTGGTGCTCTTCATTTAATTTCTCATGAGGATTAAACAAACACAACAAACACTGCTGCTCATGACTCATTAAGTTGTGCTTCCTAACCAGGTAATCAATTGCCTGAAAATCTTGCGACAACAGAGTTGATGTCCTGTGTAATGTGAAAACGAGGGTAACACAAAGGCCACCTTCTTCAGGCCTTTTGCACACAACAGCGCTGCGTTAGGACTTCTTAAAATGGAGGGATCTTTTCCTCATCATTTTAATCTCATGCTTGGAAAAATTTTGGATTGAAATTTATGTTTTTCCCCCTGTCCTTTTCCTTACCCTTTTTTAAGGCTAACTTGTGCCATAAATAACATTATTCCACATTACATAATGAGAAAGGTGGAGCACCAATATCATTAATTAGGGACAGACAAAACTTTCCCTTTGCAACACCTTCAGTCCATATCTCCTTGCTAATTAAAAGACTACATTGCCAGCTCACCGGGATTGACCCATATGCTGATCCAGACCTCATCCCAGCATGCCCTATGGACACAGGGACAGTAAGCACGCCCTACGCCTTCCCTCATTTTTGTGATAATATGAAAAATCTAGGTGGTCTATCTGGGGCTGTTTGAGTATGGATATTTATTTGTGTGCTCTCTTAGAGTTTTGGAGTCCACACTGCACATTTGGAGAATGAAATTAAATTTTTAAAAATAACTACATTTTATATATAACATATAACATATAACATATGTTAAAATATGATATATAATATATAATATACAATAAATATAATATATGATATATGATATATTTATTTATATAATATAGATTTAATATATAAGCATTTATAAATTTAATTTATATTTTAATATAGATTTAATATATAAGTATTTATAAATAACATTAGTGTTGAACTGCTCCTGGAAAATATTGGTCTACTAACAAAAGTGACTGCCATCCCCCTGCATTTATCCAGTCTAAAAATACTGTGTCATACAGAATTCACACATATTTCATTTGTGAGTCTATAATTTCCTCTAAGAATTTATTTCTTGCTGTGGAAGTGTTTATTTTCTCCTATGCCAGTGACGCTAGTGCTTGAAGTGTTTATATCGTTGTCACGCTGCTGCAGTAAAGCTTACCCTTGTTTTGCTACTCATCTGGATTATTGTCTGTTAGCACATCAGGAGAGATGGCAACAAACCAGGACACAATTCATGGAGATGGGGTGCACTAACACACTCTGGCAAGAAGAGGTTTGCACACTGAGTAAGGCAAACTTCGGAGCACACATGGCCATCTCTGGGTAAGATGTAGAAGCAAATTTCAAAGCTTGTCAGAAGCAGAGGGAAGCTGCTCTAAGCAAAATTGGGTGTGTGTAAGATTGGCCACCCAGCAGAAAAGGTATCTAGTACTTGCTCAGCAAAATGGAGAGATCTGATAAGTTTATCCCTTGAAGTGTGGGAAGGGGTAATGTATCACCTGCCTGATGTGAGAATGCGAAAGGAGCAGTCTGTCATGTGCAGTCAAACTTAGTTTCATAGCAAGCTTTGGTTTGCTGCTTCTATTTCAGATTTATACAGGAGCTTGTGTTCATGCAAGTTTTTTATATTTCTAATTTTTTTTAATTACACCAATTCATCTAATAAAATATGTAATCCCTACTTACAAAACTTATCTTCTTTATTTCTTACGCCTTTTGGTTACAATGATGCAACATCTTTTGATACAAATGTGTGATGAATACAACTTATTTTGATATACATGACAGCATATTCTCATCTTTCATATTACATCATACGAAGGAGACAATATGTTCTTGTGAAAAAGTTTATGGAGGGAAGTCACAAAATTAAATTGTGATTCCTTTGATTTTAAAATGGACTTCTATGAGGATATGTGTTCCTCTGCTACACTGCAGTTTTTCTACAGTCCTGTTTACAATGTACAGAAAGATTTCAATGTTACTTCTTTGACAACTAAATTGATCAGTCTTCAGTCTATTTCTGTTTCCCTGTATTTGGTTTTGGATATATAGATTTGTCTCTTTTCTGTTTTGCTGTTCCAGGAGATAGGTATGCACCTTTTAGATAGGTGAGAAGTGACTTATCTTTGGTAAAAGTATGTTATGACATATAATCCTCTTATTGATCTATCATGCTGTTATCCTTAGATGTGCTTTCCTTGCAGATCTGTTTTCTGTATTAAAGAAATGATTAGCTGAAATTCCGATAATCCCAAGCTAAATCTGAATCAAGCTCATAAATCTAAACATGAAACTAATAGCAAGATGTGATCAGAGTTTGCATATGTCAGCTTCATTTGCAAAATCAAATTCTGACAATGGAATTGTCAGGAAATGGAAAACAGAAAAATCATTCTCAAGAGGATCCTAATAACCTCCAAATTAGAGTATTTTTATCTTTTTTTTTCTCATTTGTTCCTCTTTAAGGATTAATACAATACATCAGGATGGTGCTTCCTATGCAGGAAACTTAGAGATAGAAAATAATGTTAAAAGCTCTTGTATTACATCAGAATGAAAAAATATTTGTAACAAGGGGAGAATGAGAAATGAATTTAAAGGAAATAGTTTCTTTTTCATAACTTTGCTGCTTAGCAGCAGCAGGCAGGAATTTTCCTAATTTTCTCCGAAGTATTGGTCACTAACTAGTCAATGGGAAGGAAACAGCAGTATTGCTCTGTGTGCTGTGATATGACTTCACCCAGCGGATTCCAGCGGCTTTGCGCGGGGGGCCGGGGGAAGCTCCGGCATCCGGCGCATCGCAGCTTCCCCCTCTCGCTCCGCAGCCGCTCCGTGAGCGCACGGGGCGAGGCGGCACCGCGGTCACAAAGCATCCGCACAGCAGCAACAAAGCATCCGCACAGAGTCGGCTATCCTCATCTGCCTAATTCTCCTGCTGAGAAGTCTCCATCCAAAAGCGGCCATAGCTTCCCTGAAACACCTTCAGGTCCATTAGCTGAGAAGTTCCTTGAAACATTTACTGTGAGAAGTTCCTTGATTAATGCAGCTGAAGGAATGTTTGGGAATATTTGTAAGAGCCCCTTAGGGTGAACAAAATGGTGTGTTCAAAGGCCAAATGCCTGGAAAATGCATCCCAGTGGCATAATTTGTTTTTGCCATGCTTGTCCTTCCTGGCCATGCTGACGCCGTGCCCTTTCTTATGGGCGCCGTGTCTGATGCTGTGAAACACACGCAGGTATTTCAGCCTGGAAAATATCATGACAACCGTTTTGGTAAGGATTCAGCAGAGTTTGTGATAGGATTAGATATCCACAGCAGGCCTGGGAGCTGGGGTAACTCTTCTCATGCTGCAGGAATTCTCCCTATCATCTTTCTCAGCACATGTCCCAGTAACTTGTTTGTTTCAGTGCAAAGTTTGAACTCCAATTTCTTTCTTCCATTTCCAAATTAATTCTGTATAGGAGGTCTTGAGAATAAAAAACTTGTTTTGGGCTTGAGTCCAAAACTACTTTAAAATAAGCATTAGTTAGTGAGACCGTTCCAGCTACTTCAAGCATGTACTTAAACTTGGGTGCCCAGAGCCCGAAGCACTGTGCAGGGAAGACCAACTTTGCCTTTAAGTTCAGGCAAGGCTGGAGCAAGTGCTGCTCCTCTCCTCCAGCAGCATCATTGGGCTTGGAGTACAGCTGCTTATGTTCCCACAATAAAAGCAACCTTAGCACGGTAATAACGATGCTATCAGGTTTGCAGATGGTTTCAATATTTTCCAGACATTCTTCTGTGTAGAAAATTATGATTAATGATAAGCAAAGACCTCCACTGGATTTTGGAGAGGATTTGCAGCTCTCTTTCTGTTTGTGCCTCAATCTTCGTTAACTTTGTGATTGGCTTAAAAAAAGTGTAGGTAAATGTGTGACAGCTAGTACCAATACCACATGAGATAACCATTGCTAAGGCTATCAATCTTTTCAAAGCAAAGAATTTATCCATTTTTCTGTCTTCCAGATAAGTGAACAATTTGGCAATAGCAATATCATTCAAATTAATTATTCAAAATCTAAATCCTCTTGCAATTTCTCTGTTGCTATGATCTTTCAAATAATTCGCCTCTGTCATCTGTTTTTGGTGCAGCCAACTATAAAGAAAAATGAAAATAGCCTCACATTCCATTAACATTCTTCTTCACCTTGTTATTCTTTTCAATAGGCAAAGTTATCCTTCCTCAAAACACAGGCATAGTTCAGGCCACCTATTTTTTTCCACAAAGGCTGTTTTTAAATCCCTAAGAACAAAGATAATTTCCTATGAGTCAAGGCAAATTCCTCCCTTCAAATATGAGTATCACCATCAATCTTTTGGCCAGGAAAAATAGTTACTCTCTTTTCCTTCCCATCTGGTTCCTGGAAAATTGCATCATTCTTATCATTAAAAAAAAAAAAAAATGTTTTCAGGAAGTGAAGTTTCTAACTCAAGGCCAGAACCTTGTTTATGACTTTGCAGTTTTTAGGAGATCCTTGTGTTTCAAAATATTTTAATTGACTGTGATCAGAAAAGCCTACAGCATCACTGGTATGTTTTGGTACAGAGTGGCAATCCTAGGATCCCTCAAATATATGAATCAGGCTCACTATTTCCCTAGGGAAAACACATTTTATATCTGTAGCACCAAAACTCACCAGTATAAAATCTCTTTACAAAGCGAGAGAGCCCTTTTCCAGAGAGAGGCACACACATGCCCATGTATTTGCTCTGTAGCTGCTCAGGAGAAGGAGGAATGCTCTGCCTGCAAATTGCCTGTAAGGCTGTTGTGGGGTGCACTCCACAGCATTGCTGTCCAGCACATCTTGGCTGCCCTGAGACACTTAGCTGTGCCAGGAGCCAGTGCTTCTTTGTTTTCCAGGATTGCTTTTCTCATTGTCACCTAGAAAACCAGGACACGAAATGGTTTATGTATTTTTGTCTAAAAGTTAGAAACGAGTAAAGTCTGAAAAAACTTAGTTATCCCTCTGTGGCTTATTTGTGAGTTATCCACTCTAAGAATCTGTGTTTAAATGATGATGTGGACCTCCATGCTACTCCTTGATAAGCTACCTCCTTGATATCACTGTGCATATAAATACTGGTAATTGATCACAGTAATCAGGAAAGGTTCTGGCTTACAGTGATTTATTTTATTACTTATGTTAATGTGCCAGTGGGATAGAAGATAGCCTTGCGGGCACTAAGTAACAAGAGTTAAGTAATAACTCAGGTTGCCCTTGGAGACTGTCAACACATACAGTTTTCTCCACTATTTTTTTCACATGATTTCAAAATAATTCCAAATTATTAATTGAGCTGCTTTACAGGCTGGGGTGGCTGATGTTCAGTTTTTCACACTTTCTTTTACATGTACCTTATCCAGGATTATTTCCACAAAGTCCTTTTTCCCTTTCTATTAAGGGAAGGCAAGGACACAAACAAATAACCCCAAAATCACTTTGGGATTTCCGAAGTTTTGCACATGCATTCTTCTCATCTCCCTTTTCATCTGTTAGTGAGTCTACTTTCTCTCTTCTTCACCATTATTAAATAATTCTCCTTTTCTGTTCCTCTCCAGGCCTCTTTTCTGTCCTGTGTTTATTCTAGCTTGCTTTCCTCCCCTGTGACTTGTGCTTCAGTGACTCCCACTGCCAACTCCAAAATGCAGTTGCTGTCTACATTTTCACTCCTGCTTGTGGAAGCCCTCAGTGACGCTGGCCTGACTGTGAACATTCTGGGGAGGGTGAGAAGAAGACCTGAGGGACCAGCAGACCCGACTGTGATGGGCATTTGGCCAACAGTGGTGGCTCCTTTCCCCTTGTAGGATAACTGGCTGCTGGCAGCTCCCATTCCCACCCTTGATCAAGCAGCCCTTTTGTTAGCACACACTTGAGTTTTTGTCTTGGACACCTTTCTCTTTTGGGCAGCAGCCAGCTCAGTGGCCCGACCACCTCTTTGCCCCTGCAGCTGTCTGCTTTCCACATCTTCCAGCTCCCTGGAAGGCTGAAGAGAAAGTAGACTCATGGCTAAAAACAACACTGGCTAATGAAAAAAAGAACCAACTCTGAGGATTTGCAAGCCAGATCAGTGTGCAGGGCAGCAGGTAAGCATGGCCAGGCTGCAGCAGGAGGATGCAGAGAATACTTTGTGCAGTTACATTTTCAGTTATGCTGTCCAGTGCCAAAGGCCATCCATAGTTTAGTAACATTAATTCATCTGTTGGCTTTCATAGTCACTACCATGATATTGCAATATTTCTCACTGTTTCTTTACCACTGAGTCTTTCAAATATTCCTCCTCTTTTATACTTCTATAAACCATGGCAGTCAATTTGTCAATTTGTGTGGAAAGGACCTATGTACTTCCACTTGGAAATCTGTTCATCTTTACAGTCTATGAAAAGATGGTATAGGAAGACACAAAGCAAATGAAAAGACATTTATTTGTGAGAAGAAAATAAATGCTGAGAGTTTGTAAAACATTGGGAAAATTAGAAAAGTGAATGGTCTTAGGTGTCTGTATTGGAGGGGGAAGCGAAAGCTACAATACATTATTCTGCAGAAGAGTGAGAGAAATGAAAGCCGGAAAGATTCTGCAGAGAAACTTCTGCAGTTTATCTCTGTGTTATTGAATGTGTATTATTGTTGTAATAACTCATTGTGCACAGACAGGAAAAGCATCATTCCAGTAATTTCAGCAGGGAAAAGTCTGAATCACATGGGCAGCTTGATTCAGATAACAGCAGAACAGATAGAAACAAAATAAACTGTAAAAGTACTTTAGATTCCATGTATTTAATTTACTCAATATTTATAAAAATAAGAAGGCAATAAAAGAAGTTACTCTAAGTAGTTGTTGATGCCTTTTTCAGAAGGATTTTATGTTTCTTTATTGATTCTGCATGACAAAGATTGTGTCTGATTCTTTCCAACACTTACACATATTCAAGTAAGAAAGGAAATACTTCAGAGGTTTAGTTTTGGTGAAGCTTCTGCTAGAAAATGCAGAAGATGAAGACTGATGTTCCCTGCCAAACTAAAATTTGCAGGGGAGGACAGCTGGGTATTCTAGTACTTAGCCATGCTCAGACATAATAACCATCATAGGACTTGTCTACTGGGACTTGAAGATAAGCAGTGTGTTGATCCAAGATACTGATTGTTTGAATGTGTTGAGAAACTTAACCACAAGATGGAAACTGGCTCTGTTAAGTGCAGGAGTTCTGAAGCGCTGCATTTGACCTACCACAATGAGTGGAAATCTGTGGCAGCAAGAAAACAAAAACATTTGTTTTATGTTAAATTACACACTTTGAAATACAGTGTGACCTGGATGGTGACATGGCCTGTACTTTTTTTGGTAGTTTATAGGAACTCACTGCAGCACTTAGGGCTGGGCCTTGGGGGCAAAAAAGGCTGCTGCACTTAGGTCTCATAATCAATTCAGTGTTCACATTAACCGTATAAGATCTGAAGGAGCAAGGATGTGAAATACAGCATATGTGAAATGAATGTTGTCATGGAGGAAATGAAGATTAAAAGCCAGCTTGCAGTGGCTGTCAGAGTGAGTACAGGCTTCCATAGTACAATGTGTGAGAGGAATTTGAGAATCATGGATCTTTCTGGAACTGAGAAAAACAACCTAGGTGTGGAAATCAGTATTGGCTCCTGTCCAGTTTCCTGGAAGAGGAAACTGTTGAATTCACTTCCCCATTTGACCTTTTACTGTCTTTCCACGTATGTGCAAATTGATTGAAATTGCCCTAAGGAACCTCTGTTCCCAGTGCGTCAATCAGACAGACTATGATCATTACATTAAGCAGGACTCATTTGCTTCAAAATATTTCCAGAGACACCCATGGTTTTAATAATCTGTTTAGAAGAATGCAAGCCTTGCTTGTGCCTGGAAACATAATCTTTGCAGTAAGGTGAGAGAAAGACCTTTGGGATCTGATCTTTGGGAAGAAAGCAAGTGCCAAAATCTGGCACAAGCAGAAAACATGCAGCCCCTCTGAGCTGGGTGATGGCAGCAGGCTGCGGACAGTCTCCATGGGTGGTCAGTCAGTGTTAGTGCAGATTTCATAATTTTCCACTCTCAAGATATTTTGGCTTGATTTCTGCAGGCAGGCTGGAGGATGCAGCAGCCTTGCTACTCCTGGGACTGCTCCTTGGCAAGAAATACCTGCACCCAGTGCTGGCCCCTGGTAACTTCAGCAGCTTCTTGTGACAACTCAGTTGCCTATGTTCTTACAAACTTCCTCACTTATTTCCCAGAAAAATGCATCCCTCATATGTAATTTTCATTTAAGTCCAGTAATCCTCACAGAGCAACAGTTTCATAGCGGATGTCTCCCCAGCCATGTAGAAAAATCAATCACAAATGCACAAATTTTAGGGGCAGCTATTTTCAAACCAATCTTCTGAAGGTCTCCTGGTTGCCAGTGTTTTCTGATGGACAAAGAGAGAAACTGCTCATGCTCTCTGTGGCTGCTCTTCACATTTCTACAATGCTGGGGCTCTGCTGTGGCCTTTTGGATCCCTATCTTAGCATTTTCCTCAGTGTCTTCCTCAGCCATGGTGCTGGGGTATGCTCTCTATGCCTTGCCCACAGCTGAAACTCCTGCCAGTTTTAGTCATTGCCCAAGTCCTCAGTGGGGTTTGAGTGGGGCCTCCAGGTGACAGCACCACAGGCAGGGTGAGGTGCTCAGAGGGTGGTTCATGCAACCTCTCATCAGAACTGTCTGTCTGTCTGTTCTGTGCAGTCACTTGGGTTCCAGCCCCAAAGGTGCACTCCGTCAGTGCACTGAATCATCTCACTGCAGTGAGCAGGAAGGAACAATATCGGAGGTTCAGGAACTGATATTTACAAAAAGTAAACTGATATTAACAAAAAGTAGATGTGTGATTGAGCATATCAGCCCCAGTCCAGTAACTCCTGACCATTTGGGAATACCCAGAGCACCTTACTTCGTTCCACTTACTTTTGCTGCAATCTGAGCTGTTTGGAGATGATGTGAAGAAGACTATTAAAGATCATGAAAAAGCTAGTTATATAAGCTATGCTTCCTTTCCAGGATCCATACTGAGTTTCTACATTATTGTTAGTAGCTATCAAACATATATCACCTATCAATTTATGATCTGCAATTGGAAAACCTTTTGTTTTTTCTTTTTCTATATGTAAATATTAATGAAAGTAAAAATTACCACTTATTACTAATTTAAATAATATTTTCAAACATGGCTGGTTATGCCACCTGTTACTGGGATTACCTGACTGTTCTCTCATTGGATATGTTTCTGTTCTTTCAAATGGTACCTAGCTTCAGATGGTTCTCCTGACATTTGCTGTCATGACTAACTGCAGCAGGACGGTTCTTTTGTTCATCTCTGTGGNGAGTATGTTTTCCTGTAGTAAAATAATAAGTCGTATTTCCTGGAAAAGTTGCCCCTGCCATCCTGTACAGCAGGGCTTCGTGCTCAGCCAAAGGCTGGAGAGGCAAGGGCTGCCTGAATGGAGCGTAAAAGTGGCCTTCTCTGGGCTGATGAAGAGCTAAAGGGGTGGCTAGAGAAGAAGAAAATAATGCTTATTATTACAGTGGTGGCCAGAAGGAGACCAGGTGGACAGAGAGTAGAAAAACCAAACGAATATATTTCCAGTTGTGCCTGGGTAAAGAAAAGGTTGGTGCTGGGCAGGCATATAGTCAGACAGGCAGTGGGATGAAGGAAGGTGGCTTGCAAGAGGAACTTCAAGAGGTGATATTCCAGGGGAGCTGGCAAACTGGGACAAAAGTGCAAGCAAGAGTGGCAGAGTTGAGAAAGAGTCACCTTATGACGGCCAAAAGCAGGTGTGCAAGAAGACAGAAGGAAATGCATGTGAAAGCAGGTGAGGTCTGGACTGTCACGCTTAAGAAACTGGAAGTATACAGCCTAAAGAAGCTGCTGCTGGGCACATCTACACCGAGATGGGATGGCATGTCCACATTCCTTGAAGGAATGGAGGCTGCCTCATAGCATCTTGGTTTCTTCTGTAGCTGAAATTTGGGAATACAGTGGCCACACTGCTCTGTGTCTCCAAATAGGAAACCTGGGCACACAGACTGAATGGGAACTGTGGTGCCCTGCAAATAGGGATATGAACTAAGTAAGCCACAGGGGGACATGAGGACATGACCTGATACAATCCAGCTACTGCATGAACACACAGGATGTGAGATGGCTAGGCATGACCTTGGGGTAGGACAGACTTGGCAAGGCCAGGGTGGAAGAAAGAAGCAAATTTCAGGGGAACAAGAAGAAAGTAAAGGTGCCATCTATCTCCTGAACAGACCTCAAGACATTCACAAAGCTCAGCACTGTGAATAAACTTGAAGTGACAACTTGACCCTCTTTTGGAGCAAAGACTTTGTGGCAGGTAGAGAGACTCAAAGCATGGGATTTTAGACACCATCCCAATGTAATTTCAGTTCCTTTTTAAAAAAAAATCATTGCACCATCTCTTTCGTCTCATAAGATGAGCAATCTTCCCATTCTTATGAGAAATAAGATGTAGAAAAGACTGAACTGTTATTTAAGTTGATGGAATTGCCTGATTGTAAAGGCAAGCTTAATTGTTCAGCTTGTCAAGCAGCATTCTAGGGGAAGGGTTTCTGCACGGCTATGAAGTTCCTGTGACAGCAGACACCTTATGAGAATGGAGCCCTTCCACACATGATCACCCTTTCCAAATGGCTAGTTTCGTGCTTAGAGTTCTTGTTCCAAGAATGATCATCATGCAAATCCTGTTTGAAGTTATGCTTCAGATGCATGTAAGGAAATGCTGAAATACAAAATAAGGAAGCGGAGGACATTAAATTGTGGACTCAAATACATGGCTGTGCCACAGTACTTCCTCTCCATGCTCCAGGTCCCCAGAGCTGTATTCTGATTAACATCTTCTTAAAGGCCTGAAACATTGTGAAAATGACTAACTCATGTTTCACAAACATGACACTAAAATGAGGACTAGAAAAGAATTAAGGTATTCATCTCTCATCAGGACAGGCTTGGATTTTGAGCAAACCCCTAAACACTGTGAACACACAGAAAACATCCTTAAAAAAAATAGAATAATGAACAGCTACTAAGCAAGGATTCCAGGAAAAAAAATACTATGCAATCTTATAATTAATGCAACCTTAATTGAGGATTTCCTAATTTCAGAGCATTCATTAAGTATTCCTTTTGTATACTGTTTTGCTCTACATGCCAGACTGAGTTACAACTCCAGCGTCTCTCAATCAATTCAGAATATTTGGGACAGATATTCATATGACTTGATACAGTTTTACGGAAAACCAAGAATGCATATGCTACATTTGGTTTATACCCAGTTTCAAAAAAGGAAGCAAACCAGGCATACCAGTTTTGCAATTTTTTACATAAGGAGTTCTTCTCCTGGAGATTCAAATGAAGCAAAGTGGCATAGGATTTTTAGCAAGACTTTCACTTATTGCACTTACACAAGATCTAACATATTGGGTCTTGTCTCCAGCTATGCCTTTTCCACAAAAGAAATTACTGAATGCAGGCTCCTTGTAGAATTTGGTCTCTCAGGCCCAAACTTGCTGTCTTTACCCTTATAGCGTCATACATCGTGGATGCAGTTGTATGCCATTCCCCACCCTCCTCCTACCAAAATCTTACCACATAAGCCAAATATAATAAATTATTTAAATTAATAATTTCTTTCTCAGTGGACAAGACCTNTTATTTCAGTTAAACCAAACATACAATGTTTCATTGAAACTGTGTTGCTGGCCACCAGTCTAGCCAGCAACCCTAGCTAGGCTGTGGCCTCTACCAGTAAGGCGGGGTATTTACATATGTACATGGATGTACCGCGGGATGCCCGAATCTGGTGGCCTAACGAGCGTTAGAGCAGAGGTGGTTAACTTGCTCCATTCAGGAACTTGTAACATCCATGGTAAATTTGAGACAGCAAGTACACATGAACCTGAACAAT
>VZTT01069824.1:29149-52717 GCA_013400855.1 Buphagus erythrorhynchus
AAGATACGTAGGACACATTCATCATTCTTTTACGGCTTCGGCTGTAAGAAGAAGGAACAATGTTAGTAGTGAGAACATACTGTTTCATACCGTATTTGTTTGTTTAGCAAAATTACAGATAGATATCTAACACTTACCCTTTCAGTTCTTCATAAATAGGAAGAATTGCAGGATGGCAGACAAAAGAAAATGTTAGGATTGGGACAGCATAAACAGTCTGGAAAAAAAAAAATATGTTTCTTTAATCTCAACAGACATTAAAAATTTACTTTACAAAATCACCAGGAGATTTTTCAGTTTTGGCCTTCTTTGGTGATAAAGACCAGCTATTCTTCACAACTGAGACTTCGGAAAAAGTTAAAACAAGTTCATATTTTCTTAAACCCAGACCCTGAGCCACCAAATAGTCTCAAATGTCACTGAAGTCCCTGCTGAGCTGAATGTATTTGCATTCAAAATCATGTTCAGCAACTCACAGGCCTAAGCCATTATATCTTGAACTTGGCATTGAGTATTTCACATGTGGAGATTCACTACTGTATTGGGAGCATTCATAAGTCAAGAATTTGGGATTGAGAACAAGTCAAACATCTTATTTGCACACTTCTACAATTTTCTTAATCTTCTTCTGCAATCTACTTTTTAAAATGCTTCACTAACTTCCTTGAGGAAGCTTGAGAAATGCTGTGCTGAAGAATGAGAGATGTGTTTTTTGCCACTCAAACAGGAACCTCAAGCTCCTCTAATTTCTGTGTATTTGGCATGTAGAAACACCCAGTCTGCATGAGGTAAACAGCACCCAAGTTTACTAGAACAGAAAGTCTTAACACATTCCAATTTTAAAACTGGGCAACTACTTGAAGGAAAAATGACCTAATTTATCTGCCACATACTAAATCTTGGTTATTTTCAACAGAGCATCTGATTTTCAGTTACCTGTGAATTGAAGATGAAATATTTTGGCTTGCACATATCATCACTTGTTATATTTTCATCTACCAAAGGTGCCACTGTTGCATTTAATAATGTCACGTTCATGATGACACTGTCCATAGGACAAGGAATCTGAAACATCTTCCAAATCACCTAAAAATAAAGCCACGCATTTATTACTTTGACTAATGCAAAATGTGAAAATTTTTAGAAACTGTGCTTAATTTCACTTTGAAATGCAGTTTTACAAGCACTGAAAGTTTACAAGACTATACTTACAACAATCAGGAAGAAGACCATGCAAAGTAAGGAAAAGCCACTGGTGTAGCCCAAATACCCTGTGTTTGAGAAAGATAAAAAAAATTCTAAGATACAATAAACAGAAACACCATTCAAGTCAAAATATATTCTGTCAAGTGATCTCTTTAGATTTTCATTTCCTTAGCATTACAAAGAACAAATTAATTATTCATTGACTTTCTGTTAATCCCAACCCAGATCTAAAGGTTCTGGAAGACGTATTAGGATCTGTACATACAGCGAGTCTGTAATGGTAACTTACAAGAAAAGAAGCGAACTAAAAAACCCTACAGCAACAACTACATGAATTGTTTATTGTATGCTAAGAATGATAGATAATTAATTTTAATAGCACGCACTATCAAATGACTTAGCCTTTTTCCTTCTGTTCTTATTGATTTACTTAACCTCTAGAAAATAGTAATTTGCGAGAGTAATTCACATTGAGACTCTCAGTTTATTAAAGTTCCATTACAAGATTCTCTGAATTAACAGCCTGTTAACTGAATTATTCACATGTATCACTGAATTACAGCCATTTCAGATAAAGCCATTTCAGCCATTTCAGCCACTTCAGATAATCTGGTAACAACAATCTGTTACTCCTCGGGACGTAAAATGAAAAGATACTGCCCAGGGTTAGCAGCCCTACTCTTTGAAGGCTGTCACAGGACAGCTGGTAACAATATTGTATTATTGACCAAAATAGGTCAAACTTTGGGATAAGAACAGAAACAGAGAGTTACTGTTAAGCTTTGTTCTAAAGCCATCCTATCTGCTGTCCTTTCATTTTCCACAAACACATCTGTAATTTAGTATACTTGTCTTGATTTTTTTATCCCTTTTTTCAAGGAGACTGACAGCACTTACCTAAATGCTAATTAGTCCCAAGAGATAAGTTTGGAGACAGTTGTTAATTCACACAGCATTTCAAAACTCAAACATCGCATCAACACAATTCCTCACAGCAGTTCCAATGGGTTTTTATTTTGATTGCTCTCTACTACTTACCCAGATTTTTCAGTAGGGACAGGGGAAGAATGAGGATGACAGACACCAGCAACACTAAATAGTCACCGTTGAGATACCATTCTCTGTAGAAAAGAAGGTAATATTTGTAAGCATTTAAATATTTAAAAATTACATCAGTTTAGTCTTCCCTCTTATCTTCTATGACATATGGCTCCTTAAAATAATGCACTACCTGATGTCACAAATGACAGCATTTAATTTCCTATATGGACCTAACACACTACAATAGTTTCTTATCTCACCCCAAACCTGCATTGTGCCTTTCCTTTAGTGTCCTTTTATAAAAATAATAACATCTGGAAGTCAGAAGACAGAAAAGTAAATGACTGATTAGAAAAAAGTCAAGTGGGATCAACCATGGAAAAAATACAGTTTTCTTAAGTGCTGGTTCCCAACTCTCCAGATGTGTTAGAATATTGCAGGGCCCCATCAGGGTTTGCATTTTTAATGGAAATAAAATTCTAATGGAAATAAAATGCGTGCCCTGTGGGAGTTAAAGAAAAACAGGTGAGGGCTGAAGGTAAGGCAGTAGCTCAAGCCCACTAGCTGAGAAAACTCCAACAAGCACTGGGAGTCTCTTGGAGGCACATCTAGTCCCTTTCAGTAGGGAAAACATGGTAAGAACTTCAGAAGCTTTTTCCTTCAGAACATTTTTGCCATTTTTTTCTGTAAGAAGCAGCAGCTATTTTTTCACAAAACATTTTTGAGCGTTAGAAGATTAACATCTTTTTTGAAATACATAAAAACAAAGTCCTACAGGACCATCCTGTATGCTTTAAGCAGTTAAAGTAACACTAAGTTACACATTTATTCCCAAGTATTAATACTTTATATCCTATTATGATATCATTTAACAGTATTTATTTTAAAATGGAGTGTATACTATTTAGGTAAACATAATTTAAATTAAAATTTGTATATTCAAACTCAGTTGCTGAATTACAGCCTTTTATATGGTAATGGAAATATGGAATAATTAACAGACTTGCTCTGGATTTACACAGTAAATGCAAAAATGATGATGTCATCTCTTTTCCTCAGTTTTACCTGGGATAACTAAATGTAAAAAAGGAGCGTTTTAGAAACTTCAGATGTATAGGACATTAACACCATACACCTTTTGTTGTTTTTTTTAAATATAGTAGACTTGTGGCAAATTTAAAAAAAAAAAAATCACAACAAAGAAACTCCTTGCAGTTGGTACAATCACAAGAACATGCACTGCTATTGTGCATACCATAGAGAAGCCATCAGGACTTTCAGATCAAGGACTTCAAAGTTTTTCTGTCCTGAAGAGTAAAGAATGGGACTGTGAAGTTTTAAAATAAAACCAAGTACTTTAGAAGTTGCTAAACAAATTTTAATAATGGAGCTAGTATTTGTAATATTGTCTCAAAATTCCAGAAGTTCTTTTACAGTCAGCATTATTTTGGGACACTTAAACAGGTAAGTGCTTACATTTTAGGCCCCAGGCTGCCAGAGTGGAATCCATGCCAATGGTAGCTACCCAGACTCCCCTAAGCAATGCACGGAGAGAGTCAGTTAAATGGGGTTCATGATTGCCAGAGCACTGAGAAAATACTTACTTTAAATCAGTGTACAGCTACCTAGTGCCAGCCAACAAGAAAACATTTAAGATACAGATCTCAATTTAATTTCCTCTGCCAGATTTGCAGAGCAGCAGCTGTATCCAGTGAGATTCACAGACTTTTAACTTTCCCTCTTGAATTGCAACCAGTTTTGAATTCTTTACTGAAGATGGGACAGTTAAAAATATTTGCCTCCGAGCCCCCTTCTAAATACTGGCTACTCCAAGGGCTCTCTTAAGAATCAAAAAATATGGACTTGAATTCAGCCAAAGCAGAGAAATTAACCTTCCCAGCAAAGAATTTGTAAACATAACACTACTAAGTAAATAGGGTAGGTGCAGTATTTGAGTACANAAATATGGCTAGCACTGTTATTGTGACAGTATCTACCAGCAAGCTGCATGAACACCACCAAATGGCTTGAACCCCTTGGGGAACATGGCAGAAAAATGCCTACCTTCTGAACTCAGGCTTAGGTGTAAGTTGGAGTCTTGAGCTGCTCAGCCCTCTCAAGACTGGGACACTTCAGGACAAGGCACAGAAGTACAACTCTGAAGAGTGAGATTTATAGCACTTAACTCTATCCATCTGAACTCAGGCATCTTGTTTTTACACACCCTCTCAATACAGAGTGATACAATCAACTGCTTGTTGGAGATGAGCAAAAAGTGTCTAAGTCAGGCGTGCTGAACTGATCACCTACAGAGGATCACCCTTCTCCACTGATTGTACTAAGACTACTGTAATGATGAACTTAAAATATAGTTATATAAAATGAATCCTCTTTTTAAAGGCGAGCAGGAAAGCCACTCTGGAGTCAAGGTGTCTCCAGGACTAGATAGCAAGGCATCTACCACTCTAGTCTTGGACATATAAACTGTGGTTTAGGCCAATGTTTAGTCTCTCTATCTTTTTGAGAACTGTTCCTTAAGACATTCCTTGCATAACTGCACCTTAGTCTTACATTAATCACTTGCCACAATATTAATAGTAGAAAACCAGATTAACCAGACCAAACCATTTTGAATGCAACAAGAAAACAAAAAAATAACGAAACAAAAAAAAAAAACAACCATAATCACATTTATCTTTCCTTATCAAGTGTATGTACTGACTGGTACATACATTAACACTCACCTGATGTTCTTTACAGAAAAGCTTTCTGCAATATGACGCAATACCTTTATTTTTCTACCCTTTTCCCAGGTCAGGCTGGATCTAAATGAAGTAAAGCACTCAGGGGAAGGGAAAACTTACTGTATCTCTGTCTGAATAAGAAACTACCCTACGGTGTACTGAACGTGGTCTTCATATAAAAATATATACAGTCTCCATATTTGTTTCCCCTAATAGTTTCTCTGATGAGGAGTTCTAACACCTACCCTGTGGTCTCTTCGATGTTCATAAATGTCTTGATGACCAATGGTAACTCATATTTCACTATGAAGAGGTAGCTTGACATAGCTGTAGGTGAATAACATCATAGATCATTACAAATACAGAATATGCCACACGATGCAAGAATCACATAACATGTTTCATAACTTCACTTGAACACAAGCAGTTAATGAACACATGTTGTGTGACAAATAAGTCTCCAAGAATAAGCAGGGAACAATTACTATTGACAGTACAGACATCTTAAGATCTTGCACTCACCTCCAATGTTCTGCATTGTAATTGATCCAGAAGCAGCAAGTTTTCCAGCCATACCAAAAGCCTTCATTCCCAACTGTTCATACAATAAAGATCCTAAAGGAAAATATGATATCCCATTGGAAGGGTGTATTTCACAAAGATATCATAAGAAAAACAAATAGTACGTATTTGTAAAATAGTAATTTGCCATACCTCCTTCATTGGCAGTCTTCAAAAGAAGATGCACTGAATACAAAGAAAATATTGAGACAAACAGCAGGAGTATCCTGGGGAGAGAAAAACACGCAAATTTTTAAAAGTCATAAATGACTTACTGTAACACTATTAAATAAAGATGTATCAAATGTAAACATTATCCATATTACAATACTATGGAAAAAATGTAGATTCTCAGGTCAGTTTAAAGTGTTCTGAAAACCAAGTTATTGCCACGTGTAGAAAGGATTTTATACTAAATTGCATTTCAGAGGCATACAAAGAAGTTCTAATGTAGGCTTGAACAATGATTCTATTCAGGCTAAAGCAGCATAATCATCACGGAGTGTCAGGCTATTATAGTTGGCTATATAGATAATAAATAACTTAAAGTATCTGTGGGGATGTGTGCGGGTGGGGGGGCAGGGAAGGTTTGCATCCTTGTAAGAAACTTTATTTTCCCATCTTCCTGTCCCTGTTCAACAGTGTGTCATGCACCTATCTAACATACAGCTGAGGCTAACTACAGCTCAAGTGAAGATTATCTCTTGGTCTTAAAAGAAATCAGCTTTTCAGCTTAAAGCTGTGCTATGTCCTTTTTTTCATGTAAGGATGAAACTGCAAAAGCCTTAAAGAATTGACTGAAAATTCAGACTCATTGAGAACTGTGTTTTCAAATGGAAATACACATCTATTGTCATTAAAAAAAATTCTTTCCTCAAAAGTTAACTCTTCAGATGTGCTTACATGGGAATCGCTAGTAGCTTGTTTATCTTCCCCACAGCTTTTACAGGCAATGCATATTATTTCCAGAAGCACATTTGCATCACCTAAAATTCAGATCTCTCAACAACAAATCCCTCCCACAACAAATGCACTTCCTGGAGTGGCACGCTAGGGGGGACTTCACGGCTGCCGGAGAACACAGTGGAAAATTACAAAGCGTTAAAAAAAAAAACCAAAGAACCCTTGTCTTTCTTATACCAATATAAGCATTTTGCTTAATAGGAAACCTGAGAATCAGCATATTAAAATAGCTTTAAAAGGGCAAACTTAATTCCCCAGAGTACATTTCCTTCTGTGTCATTTTTAATGTTGGCAAAGTTAGTAAATGCAGCAGAAAGAGCTGGAAACAAAAACATATGAGAAGACTCACAGATCTGTATAGGAAAGTTACGTTACTGTGCCAATTCAACACTAACACAAGCACACAAATAAACCTCTTTATTTCTGACAGGTAGAGATTAATTAGGATTTGAGTCAGATATCAGGTAGAAACAGCACAGCTGAGATGTACCAGGGTTACACTACTTTAAAACAGCACAGACCCTAGACTTCTCAGTCCTAACCTGGAATAGCTGCCTACAGCATAGACAAGATCAGTCAGCAAACTCATCTTGAAGCTCACTCTGGTCTGGAGGCAAGAAACATTCTATTCATTTATTTAGTGCTGACACAACTGACAAGTCACAGCACTTACCCCAGTGCCTCCATAGTCTTCGAAGAACTTACTGCCTTAATCAACTGCATCTGGATCTCATTCTATAACCTAGTTATTAAGGGATGCCTGTAATGGCTTCACTGTCATCATAAATCCTCAGTATCATCTGTGATTAACTGCTTTCCTGCCTCAGAAGTGTATGATCTACAAGTTTTGAAAGGTAACAAGCTAGCTTGTCTTTGAAACAGCACTAATGCAAATAGATCTGAATGCAGTGTCTGGAAGTAAAAATCAACTTAATTGCCTCAGCACCCAATAGTTAAATTGACAATTTTGAACATTTTTTTCCTCAGAAAAAGAGAACTCCCTATGTCTGTTCAAATAGCTAACCTTAAATTCTCTTTTTTCCTCTTCTCAGAAACATTCTAATGTACATTACACTGACTATCTTTCGTGTGTTCTGCATAACATCTTTAGAGCATGAAACCGATGTATAGAAAACTGAAGTATCTCTTCTAGATTTGTGCTAATCGTTCATTCAGTTTAGCATCATCTAAGCAAGTGAAAATCTTAGTAAAAAATTAACAAATCACCATATACTTAAAATCCATTAGGTCAGAACTTTACACGTTGGTGGTTTCCTCAGGGAACATGAACATCACCCGATACACTGTGAAACATCTGGAAGTAAATCTGACCTACTTTCTGGAAATCGGGCAGCAGAGTCAGGGAAATTTTGAACTAAACATGGCTTTTTACATATTCTTGAACATTCAGCACATTCATCTATTTCCAGGATAAAAACACAACGTTCCTTTAAACATATCCATTTATACTCATTTTCAGTCAAGTCACTGCATCTTGTGTGAGCTAACTGCCTCCAATACACGAAAAATGTACTTTCCCAAGGCATTTAAAAGCACTGTACGTAACTGTGTCCTTATGTTGTTTCCATTCACATTACTGTAGTTCTGTCCCACATCTCAAGGCTTTTGTCAGTGTAGACAGGCCAATAAGGATATGCTGGTTATTCCACATCCCTCCCATGCAGGCAGACAAAAATTTTTATAGGTGTAACTCAAACCATATCACTGAATTGAGTGAAAGCATAGCAACAAAACAGACTTCTTTATTGGTTAAGAACACTGTAACTCTGTAGGCACAATAATGTCAGTTGAGAAAAGCAAGACCACATCCCTGGCTGGGACTTGGATAATAGAACTTTCAGGGGAAGCCTATCACTTCATTCATGGAGAAACTACAGCTAAGTCAAGTAAAATTCACTGTAAAATATTTCTGAGGGTTACAAAACTTGCAATGAATCTGTTAAATTTTTGCAGGTTCCTCTGAACATGTAACAATCCTTAAATTTTAAATAAGCCATAAATCCTAAAATGCAATTCTGCACCCATGAAAATGACTCGATATTTTCTAGGGATCATAGTCTCACACCAAGTATCTTTCCATTACGAATTACACACCAGAAGGATGGGGTTTTTTTGATGAATCAAAAGATACTCACACAAAAAGAGCAATTCCAGTGTTAGCCATGGCAAAAGAAAGACCAAGGATGCCACTACCCACAATAGCATTGCTCAGATTAAATACTGACATTCCAAAGGAAGTAGTACCTGGATGCTGAGGAAAGGGAAATAGGTAATAATTAATAGAAAGTTATTACTCATCTCAGAATTAAAACAAACAAATTTGTCAGTACATTTTTGTTTGTTTGTTTATTTAGAACGTCATTGCTGGGTACTTACATACTGAGTTTCATATTTCTTCTTTCCAAGGTTGGAGTCGAGCAAGAAATTTTGGTTTTCGGGATCAATATCCGCATAGTGGCTGCAAAACAACATTGCATCATTAGTGACTCTTACGGGCAACTTGCATATTCACTTCCTGACCAGCATTTCCAATCCATTTCAAAGGGAAAAGGAAAACCCGATGGAATAACACCGAAAGAACCACCCCACCTGCCAGCGTGCCGGGGCGCGGAGCGTTGCGCCCATCTCCGGCCGCAGCGATGCCCGTGTTTCCGTACGGACTGACGACAGACGCGCGGCACCGCCGGGTCCCCGGAGCCCACTCACCTCTTCATGGCAGCCGGCTTGGTGGGGTAGGGGTAGCTGAAGTCGTTGCTGTTGGAGCTGTAGCTGCTGCTGTCCTCGTCGGGCGAGATGTTGAACTTGCCCATCTCGGCGCTGCTCATGCTGGCGGGGCGGGGGTCGGGGCTCGGCCGCTCTTTTGTCCTTGCCGGCGGGACTCGCCGCGCCTGCGGAGGGGGCGGGAGGCGACGTCAGTGCCGCAGCGGGCGCGCGGCCGTCACGTGGCCCCGCGGCCCCCGCCCGCCGCCGAGTGGAAANCGCGGCTGCCACCGCCACTACCGCCACTACCGCCCGGCCCGCGCCGCACCGCGCCGCGCCGCACCGAGGCAGCGCCACGCCGCACTCCTCCCCCTCCCCCCTCCGCCTCCCCGCCCCGATAGCGGAGAGCAGACTGATGCAACACCGATCGGCGATTGTCACATCGGCTGCCGGAGCCTCCCGCCCCGCGGCTGTCCCTCCCTGTGTTTACCTCCCTCCACCCCGCCGGCGACACCGCGCGACCCGGCGTTTTCAATGGAAAAACGCAAACCGGTCGCAGGACTGCGTCGCGCCGCAGTCGCTTTGCGGGTTTGCCGCCTTTCCGGGACGCAGCGGCGCCGCGTCCCTACGCGCGTCTCGGCGGAGCCCGGCGGGCTCTTGGCGACAAGCCGGGGCGCTGCCGCCGGACAAAGGCGCGAAGGACGAGCCGCGCGCAGTCCGAAAAGTCGCCCCGTTCCTCCCGGCGGCCCAGTAACAGCCAGCCCCTGCCGTACCTTCTATGCACGAGCTTGAAAGCGAGGGTTTCTCCCGAAGCCTCGGAATAACAGGAGCTCCTCCTGTCTCCTCAGTTACTTCTTGCAAGGGAAAAAAAAAAACCCCTTAACTATGAAATGCCAGCGAAAACAAGCCCCTAGATAAATAAAGGTAGAAAAAAAATCACATAAAAAAAGTCAGAGGTATCAAAAGGAAAGAAAATATCACGTCTCTATTGCTCCGGCGTCGCTCCCTGTCTGACGGCCCCCTCGGGGCGCCGCCGCTCTTCAGGCAGGAATGTGGGCGTGTCATGGCAGGGGCGCGGCTGTTACCCGCTGCCGCACCGCCCCCCGCCCTGCCCGACTGACCTCCTGCCCGGGCAGGGGCTGGGGGGGGNNNTGAGGGCTGGCACCCGTTCACCGGCGTGCGCCCGGCGGGGGTCGGGAGCGCGGCCGCTGGCACATGAGCCGAGCAGCTCTCCAGTGTTTACGCGGCGGAGACAGGACCCTGCGGTGCTTGTCAAGAGCTCCCTGCCTGAGAGGCGCTTCTGCCGGCCCAGTGCAGCATCCGCAGCGTGACTGCAGCACCCTGTGGCTACCGGTTCACCCAGGATGTGCCTCCCTCTTCCTACCCCGCGCCTGCCTCCGACCTCTGGCGCTGGCGTCTCCCAGTAGCTGGGTGCGCGGCAGGGGACGAGGTGCCACTGACCCATCATAGCTCCTCGCTGCAGTCACTCCCTATTTTTAACACCTGCAGCAGCGCACGTGCAAGCCCGGACCCAGACGGCAGCTGACTCCCCGAACGTTTCCTTCGGGAAGTGAACCGTAATGACAGACTCCCCCCAGTGATGTGATTCACGATTCCCTGTAGGGAAGAGAGGGGGAAACAGAACATCCTGCTTCCTTTTCCTCAGGTAATCGCTCCAGAAGATTTGGAGAGCTTTGCTGCTCGGTCCTTCGTGTAAGTGGGCGGCAGGGCTTTACTGTCCGCTGCAGCTCCCCATACGCACGGCGCAAGGACAGCTCCGAAGGAGGCTTCACGGGGGTAGCTGGGGCCCACTTGGCTGCTGTCTCTAGAGGGACAGGGGGTTGCAAAGCTGCCTCCCCAGCTCCTGTCCTGGCGGCAACAGCGCACTCTCAGGCCAGTCTGGTGCTGCCAGCCTCGAGTGTGGAAGATGCCCTGCCACCGAGTCGTTTGACCCCCCTGCGTTATCGCCGTCGCTCCCTTCTTCTGCAGCATCGAGAGCTCGTGGAGGGTGCGAGGGCCGGCTGCCTGTCTGCCGTCCCGGAGCAGTGGCGGCGGCCGGGCCACGAGAGCAGCTCGCACCGTCGAGGGACAGCGAATCCCTCACCACTATCCCCGCTCCTGGGCCCACTGCAGTGCCCGCGGCTCTGACGGAGACACGAAGCTCCGAAGGACTGAGACAGGCGGGAGGACGGCGGCTCTCACCCGCGACTATCGCCGGGGCAGGCGGGCGGGAAATGGACGGAAAGGCGCCGGGCGGCGCGAGGCGGCGGCACTCGACCGCCACCACCGCGGAACGTTCTGGACCGCCCCCACCGGCGCCGGGATGGGGGGCGGGAGTGGAAGCCGGGAAGGGGCGGGGAACGGCGAGGGCACGCGCAGGAGATGCAGGAGCCGAAAATTTTCCATCACTGCAGTCGCCCCCCCGCCCCCATCCGGCGGTACGTCACGAGCCCCCCGCAGCCCGGCGGGGCGGGACGCGCTGCGGCGCCTTCCCGCGCCGCCCTGGGGCGCAGAGGGGCGGCGGCGGCGCACCTGCTTCCGCGGGAGCGGCGCTTGGAACGACCCCGGAGCGCCCCTCGGGGCGTTCCGGGCTGCAGCCGGCTCCCGCCCTGCCGGTGCAGGGCGCCCGCCTTTACCCCGTCTGGGGGCGCGGCGGAGCGCGACTGGGGGTGCCGGTGAGGGGTGGTAAAGTCGCCCCAGGAGTGCAAGTGCACGGCGTTTTCGGTCCTCTGAAAGTCTGACGACTGCACAGCGGGCAATTTGCAAAGGCTTCGGCGACCTAACGGTTTAAATCGAAAGGCTGCATCGCTCACCTTCCTAGCGCAATCACAGCGATATATAAATAAGCACTACTGCGGGGAAGGCAGGGCGCACTCTTTTTCCAGTGGGAATAGTGAATGCCTGGTACCTTTTCCAGTCAATCTCATTCTTCGGGTGTCACCAGTTCTGTGAAACAGTGTACATGACAGAGGTCAAGGTGACCTGTTTGTTGTGGGTTTTGCCAGTGTGGCAACAGACGTAATGACGTATTCGTAATGTTTTTGGACGGTATCATCCATTTCAAGGCAAGCGCACAGATTCTGTGCATGGTAAAGTATCCCACATGTGCCTGATAAATACAGCAATCATCTTTGTAGATGTGATCTGGTTGTCGTGGACAGTACAGCTTTTTAAAGTGTTTAAACCAGATTTTTTAGCGAAGTAAAAGTTTTACTCTAAAAGTACTTGGTTTGTTTTGGTTTTTTTTTTTTTTTAATAGAACTGTCCTCATTTTGTATGGAAAACGATGACGAGCCTTAGTTGCTCATTAATGAGATGAAAGATTGGTAAAATGCATCCAGGAAGAAAAACTGCTGTATTTCTAATGGCCACATTATTGGAACTCTGCAACATGTGAGTGCAATCTACACTGCTCCAGAATATGGAGTCTAAAATTTTACCCATGCAGTCTGTTTGCTGGTTCAAATGATCTGCTTTTTTCAAGTGGTTTTAAGTAATGCCCCACTGATTGAATTATAATTTTCCTGACTTTGTAATTGCCAAGAATGTCCTTGGCAAAACATACATAGAATGTGTTTCATCCAATTTTGAAATGTATTTTGTAATCCGAATAATAAAAGTTAATATTCATCAGTTCCTCCCACCATAGTTTCAACGATTCATTTGTTTTCATTGTCATGCTTTTCTTTCTCTCTTTTTAAAGTGTTCTTCTGTTATTTTTTCCACTTTACTTTGTTTCCATCCTCCTTATCCCTAAATCACCCTAATTTTTATACCTTCCATTTGTTTGCTTTTTATTTTGTTCTTTTGTGTGCCTTTACACATTGAAAGCTCCCTTACAAAGTTTGAGCATTTAGGATAGTTAAGAATGAACTCTTTTACTTTTCCTCTGGAGATTCTGACCCTGATTTATGTTTTAAGGCTGTTGTAAAAGAAACTGTAAGTTAGTTGTTAGTTAGGTGTTGTAAAAATTGAATTGTGTTCAGTGACACAGGTAGAAATTAACTAGAGTTTTCAATTTATTATGCAGGGAGGTAATGGGGGTTTTGCAGCTGAAGAACTGTCTGCTGTGTGCTTCTAAATATCAGTTTGCAGTGGAGACCTATCTATAGATTCACACCTCATTGTAACATCACCTGTCGTTCTTCATCCTGTGAATGATTTCTTTTAAAATTTGATTATTTGTTTTCATATTTAGAAAAAGAACTAGCTTGCAAGTGCTCATGGTTTTTTTTTTTGTTTGTTTGTTTTTTTTTTCTTGGTTTGTTTTTTTTTTTTNGTTTTTTTTTTTGTTTTTGTTTTTGTTTTTTTTTTGCTTGTGTTTTAGCAAATAGAAGTCCTTTATAATATGGGAGGTTTTTTCCATGCTATTTCTACCTACATATATAAATAAATCTTGAGAGATACCATAAAACTATCTATAACACACACCCAGTAGAGTCATTTATGTTTATGGTATGCATGGAAAAGTTATGTGTGCAGTAATACTGTAAAAGTCAAGTCCGTTCACAGGGTTTTTAGATGATACTTCCTAAATTGCCCAAAGGATATCTAATGAAATATGTAATATGTCAAAGCACTCTGTACTAATAGCTACATAACATTCATTTTGTCTGTGCCTATGTATGAATAATATCAAAATCCCAACAGAGCAGGGATCTGCATCGGGTGAAATTCTCAGTACTGCCAAGAGTCTGGGGAAGACTGGTAATGGAGAACAGTAACAGAGACCTGAGAGCTGTGTTGTGTCCCGAATGAAGCGTCTGCATTACTGTCTACGTGACAGATGTGGTCTGTCATGAGGAAGAGCTGGAAGTATGGGTGAGTGGAGAAAACAAGGATTCATGGTTTTGCTGCGTAGACTCAGTGGTCCACAAAGATGCAGGCGGAGCTAAAGGGTTCCGCCATCCTTCCAACCAGTTTGGTTCATGATTCTTACCTCACATGGACTGCCTGTGGCATGCAATTAATGAAATTACAGGTTCTGATTATATGCTTTCTTAAACAAAACTTCCACTGGAGCCAAGAGGTATTATGAGTGCATAAGGAATGCAGGATTGCATATCCTTCTTCTTGGGCTTTGTGATGGTGTGTTGGAGTTACATATTAAACTTGATTTAAGCCTTAATTTTTTCCCTCTGTGTTTATTCTAGGCTAGTTTCAGTTTTGCAATATGAAAACAACAAAATCACTATGTTAAGAGGATAAGCAGCAGTATTCTTTCAAAAAAATAGTACATTTACTATAATAATAACTTGGATTTAAGCCAAAAATAGGGAGAGATTCTGAGTTTTAAAACTATCAGATTATGCTGTTATACTGCAATAAACTCAAAACAGTGAGAGCTGCATGAGATATGTAGTACTAATCATATCAAGGAAATTGTCAGTCTTAAATGGACATTGCCAGCTGCTATAAAAATAGTTTTTACTTTATATTTTTAACTCTGTAACATTTTTAGGAGTTTTAAAAATAGTGTTTCTCTGTTAATCTTGATTCATCTTTTCCACTCAGCAAACTCTGATGGTTTTTTCCTGTGTGAAATTCATATAAGTTTTTAAGGTTGTGATCTTTTGTTTTTGTGTTTGTTTGTTTGTTTTTGTTTTGTATAGTACAATTCTAGAAAAGCTTTAGAAATTATATTTGTTAATTAACTGAAACTCTTGTCATTTCCAAGAAGCCATTCCACATATTTTTGTTTAGATTCTTACAGGAATAGGAGCTACTATTTTTGTTCTTTTCCCATTTGCTGGTGGCAGAGTGTATAATTTAAGATATGCATTTGGATTCCCAGAGGTGTTATTGCCATTATTACAGCAGTCTGTGCATCTCTATCACTTATTATGTCATCAGATCTTGAGGACATTGTTCGTCAACCAAATAATACTTCACATCATTGGAGAGTCACTTGCATTTTTGTGGCTCCCCTAAAAATATTGTAAGTTTAAGAAATTAGATGATGTTATCTGGGCATGCTGCTATGCAAGAAATGTATGCAGAAGGGAACAAAACTGGAACAATTGTATAGTTATGAAGAGATTTCTGTGCTTTACCAGACAGAATAATTGTGTATGCACTGATATGGCAAAGAAAAAGGCCAGTTAGGGCAAGAGTTCAACAAGCACTGTATTTTGATGGACAACAAAGCCCCAGTAGACCAAGAAAATCAACTCCTCACTTTGTATTTCTTGTCAAAAATGCCATGAAAACAGGTAGCAATCAAAACATATTACAACTGGATCTCTAGTCTGTAAATTCATGTGTGTAACTCAGTATGTGTTAACCTTGTTTTGGTAAAATCGCGGCTATTCCTAAACATCTTAAGGACTGGATCCTACTTTGTGGTAGACAGCCATTACCTACTGAACTTAAAATTCAGCTTTTTATCTCCAGTGCATAAAGCACAAGGATCGTTATTTACAGTATCACAGTAGGTCCCTAAAATCTGATACTTTGTGTCTGACAGCGGCCAATAGAGGATTTTTCAGTGTCAAAGGTAGGAAAGAGGATAGGACCATGCAGTTGAATGTTAGAGCAATCTGATGTTTAGAATTTGGGATTTACTGGACCAAAGGTTGTATCCTTGTGTTTGTATTTCATAGTTTCTGGTACTCATCTACATGAAGTTGTTGAATCACTTTTGAACCCATGTTTGGTATTTGTCATAAGCAGTGACAAAGCTTACTTAGGCATTTACAAAAACTTCTTCCATTTGTTAATTTTTTCCCCCAGACTTCTTTCCGATCAGTTCATTTGAGATCCCCATGTTTTGCACAGTAATAATTGGGTTTTATACACCTTTATTCTACATTGTATGGTTGTCTTTCTTGAAGTCAAAGAGTCCTAGTCAATCTGAGAGAAACTATAATTAATCTTCCGTTCCCTTGGATTCCTGTCACAGAGAAAATGAAGATTGTTCAAGATGTTATAGGTGCTTTCTCCTTTGTTAGAGAACAAAATTTAGGCCTGGAGTATTTTATAAAATCCCAGCAAGCAGCTTTTACCTTGACTTTTTTTGCAGTTGTTCTATATTTATGTTGATGTGTGTTCTTCTGCATGTTCTGAGGAAGGTCTTCTCCCTCACGTTTTTAGACCGTTTGCTGTAGGTCTGAGTATTCTAAGTTGGCTGGTGTCCCTATGTAGAAAATTTGTAGCCATTTATTTTTTATTTTTGAAAGATGGTTTTTAGTTGTGAATAATTATCACTCAGATTTATAAACCCATTTCTTGTGGAAAGAAAAATCACTCTCCTACCTAATTGTGTACAGGTTTTTGGTGAACAAATTGGACATCTTTAATTTAGTTGAAGAAATCTTCAATGATCAAATCCTGGCAAAAATTAGGAATGGTTAAATAACCTTGTTTATATATTCTTCCTTGTATGCAAAGAGAAGATTTGAAATAAATTAGTGAAAAAAATTATTACATAAATTCTGTATGGTGGTAGGGACATTTTTGTTTATATACATACCAGAGAATTGATGTGCTTGTAAAGACATCCCCCTCCTGTTTATCTCCTATGTGCAGAGTACTTTTACAGACTAAGGAGGTGCTGAGTCACACTTTCACCAAATGATTGACAGCCCTGTTTCTACGAAGAGCTGGTTGACTTTCTCGCCTGCGTATCAGGCGAGCAGTGTAACGCCCCTTACTTAGGAAATGAAAGTATGACACAGCATTATAACTGACCTCATTGAAAATGCTATAAGCAGCTGAATGGAAATATGTTTAGGCAGCCATGTAGGGCAAATCAAAATCTATCCACATTAAATTATTTATTGGCTGTAATCATTCACTATTAAATAAAGTAATATAGTAGTATTCATTTCAGTGTGCTGAACTGGCAAATTTTCAGTGCAGTTATTCAGAGGAAATTTTGTCTGAATATATGAGTAGTAATAGATCTGAGAGAGACATGGACCTCTCTGTTGGTAATGTTTCCTAAGCTTGGAAAGATATGTACATAACTAGCGTAACTAAATCTAAGCCTAAATAATCTACAATTTATAATACCAATATATAATTTTGTATTGAATAGTTTGTGAGTCCAAAATAAATTACAAGAAGCTGTAAATATTGTCTTCCTCTTTAAAAATGTAGGAATATTTTGTTGTGGAACCATAAATATGTTCAATACATTTATTTCCCCTTGCTATATGATGTTTTAAATCAGCTTTTCTTTGAATGTATATACTTGGAGTATGACAAGCAGAGTCCAGTTCACATTTACAGATATATCTGCAGTTATTACTTGCTTTAAAATCCTTTATGTAGTTAGCTAGTTTATGTTGCTCTTAGAACAGAATTATTCCATAAACAGCACAGCTCTTCATGTTTCATTTAGCCATTCATTTGCTGTTTTTTTGTTAAATGTATAAATCTTTTAACAGAGATAGAAATTTACCTTTAACCAATAACAATCTTACTGTCATTTGGCATGTAAATGCACATTTTTTTTATGTTTATTGTACTCCTGTAGTATTCCATAAAATGTTTTGTCATGACATTCAACAGGGAAAGAGTGATTGCACTTATTCAGTTGCTGCTGTGGAAGTGCTTACTACATCATTCTTCTGATGACCTTCTTTGGATTGCAAACAGATTATTATATGATTCAGGTAATTTGGATTTTCTTGTATACCATGGGTACCTCAGTTGCCATGATACTGAGACTTCACTGTGTGGGAAACATACTCATCTGAATAGTCAAATAGTCTTCAGGTGCATGATTTTGTGCATGTACTACAGTTTTTGCATAACTAGATTTGATAGATTTCATGTCACTGTATTTGTGATGGAGTATGTTGAAATAACATCCCTGGAATTTGATATAGGATTTTGACATGCCATGCTAAGAGACACTACATATTCCTTGTGGTGTGGCATCAAAAAGTAACTAAATTGTACAAACTATCTGAAGAATTCTAAAATACAGAAGGTTTATAAATAAATAGCATGTATAGAATACATAACAATGGGTTTTTTAGTTTAACTCATGATTGGTACATATGTGGAATAACATATAAATGACACTACCTCAAATTAAGAAACACAAATAATCTAGATCACAAAGTCTCCTTTTTATTCCACATACTGACTTGCACAGGTAAGCACATACACACAAGCTTAAGGAGGTGATACTGGCTTCTGTTAATGAATAAGGAAGTATAGGAAGAAATAGAATCCCTTCATCAGAAATTTAACATCATTTAAAGTACAATATGGTTAAATATTTTTTAAGTAGGTGCACTAATTAATATAAAAATAGGTAATATATTTAAAAAGAGAAACATGGTTTTAGTGCAACTTTGGAGTCAATTGTGGCTAGTGAATGCTATTATGATATATGATTTGTTCCTTTCTGTTCTGATTGCCACTGATGTTTTTAATGTCATGTTGGTTTACAGAATTCCTCATGGCCATGATCTAATTTGATATGATTTTCTGGTTAACAGTCTGAAATGGAAAAGTCTCACAGAGAAACAAAACTGTTGAGATAACATTAAAAAGATCCTACAGGATGAAAGAAATGTAGGTTAATTATTATATCAGTGTACTAGACATACCCTCCATTTATGTCTTTTCTCCCAAAATTTACATTCTTTGTTTTAATATTGTTGGAATTGTATGTAACAAATACCATTTTGTGGTCAAATAGAAACTCAGTCACCCTGACTGTGACGAAAATGATCTCAGAAAGCATAAAAATTTGGAATTTTTTCCTGTTACAGATTTATAGGACAGTATCACTGTAGAGAGAATAACTGACCTAAGGAAACCATACAAACATGTAGAAAATTTAACAGAACTGACAGTGTTTCTTTTCCACCTCTCTCTGTCTAGTTCCCCTACATGTAAGCAAGTAATGTTTTGTTCTGTTGTTCTTTGTCTGCTTCACTTCTTTCATTCTGCTTCATGTGCAGGACCATTAGTCCTCAGATCAGGCTGGCACATTGCCAAATCTTAATGGTACAGAAGAACTGCTTTGTAGTTTTTTGTAGATTTTATGAAAAGTTTTGAAATGAACCTATAGGAAGGCTTGACAAAAAAAAGTGAGGAGAGAGGTGGAGGAAGGCTTATTAGGAGTCACTGAGATGTTAGGAAATCATCTAGAGACCAGATTGTCACTTTGTTCACTAAATTTCCATTGAGACCTTGTCATGGGCCCTGTACTGCAGTACGCCCTAGGCTGAGTTCTCTCCTGCATGTGTATAATCTTGTTGGATGTGTATAATCTTGTTGGATGTGTATAATCTTGTTGCAAAATGGTTGTACACCATCATCCCCAAAATTGACTAAGACTATCTGTGACTGACACAAATCCCATTTGGGCTCATTATTCATGTATTCCAAATGGTCCTTAAGGTCTTTGCCACACAGAATGGGCCATACCTCTGCATACCCCTTGTCCTGTCAAGTCCTTTGCTGTTGTAACAAAATCCCTCCAAGACATGGGAAGAAGAAGCACTGGCCATGAGCTAGTATCAGAGTCAGGATATTGGCCCTTTGCTTGAGAGTTGGCTCCTATAAGAAACCCCTCTCTGTAGGTAAATGAGTAGTGAAATCTGTGTTTTCTACAGGCTGTAGCTGCGCTGCTCAGCTTCCCTGGAACTCCCACCCACACCCTGCCTGAACATCCCATTATTGTTTGTGTGGTTGTGTACGTGGATCTGCATCCAGCTGTCTCTTGCAGTGTGGATTTGCTGGCTGCCTTCCTGGCGGGCCCTGGTACCTACACTATAGACAGCCTTGCATCCAGCCCTGTTTCCTGACTGGACCTTGAACTCACGTGATAGCCAGCCTTGGCCCTGGAGCTCTTCTGCAGGAGCACCTGGCTGCACCCCCTGGATGGACCATGGACCTGGTTCAACACCAGGTGCCTGGGTCTGTTGGTGAACTGTGACCCTACCATCCAGGACTGCCCTGCTGCTGGGGTGCTGGTGTTCTCTGCCTGCCTGTCTTGGGGTTCCCATAAGCTTCTAGCTCATCCTCCCTTGTGGCAAAATGTTTCTGTCTCATTTCTTGATAGTGCCTAACTTCATTGACCAGCTTGGCAAAAGACCTGGCCTCAGACCCAACTTCTGGTCCTCATGATATATGAACATTTTCACTCCTAGACAGATGGTCCAGCTTCATGCTGCCTGTCTGTATCTTTCATGACAACTTTCAGTACATGCAGCAGAAAGAAATGTTTTTTTCCAAAATTTTATAGCACTTCAAGATGCCTTTTATTGCTGTAGGGATTTTGTATTTACATAGTAGTATGTTGCTCATAGTCAAAGACTTTCACCAAAGATTTAGCCCCAAACCCTGCAGTTATTAAGAGAAACGTGTGTGACTCTCTGTGTGAAGTCACTACAGGCTTTTGCAGGTAAACAAAATACTGTCTTACTCAGTGCTACATTTGCAAAAAAATTAAGTAAGTCTGAAGCTCCAGCTGCTTTTGATGAAGGTGATATGGTAGTAGATTATGTTGATCTATTTTTGGATGCATACCTCAGTTAATAGGTTTCTATGTGAGCATCTAGATCCAGCATTGAGGAAACAGTCTTTGCATATTAAAGTATAGCTGTTAGTCTTTCCAAACAATCATAAATACACAAGCTAAAGGTATTGAAGAATAGTAAGGTGTTACATTAGTTTTCAGAGTGAAAGACATGCCAGAACATATATTGTAACATCTTATTTCAAGGTTTTTTTTCCTTTATTATTGAATGAATTAAAGAGGGAGAATTCTACTCCAAAGAATTAACAGTACTATGCAAACACTTTTATTTTTAAAGCACGTGGGTTTGAAGAGATTTAAAATATTGTCTTATCAGGTTTCATGGTTATGTACACACAAATAGATAAATAAACACTACCATACATAGATGATCATTGCTGTATTAGACCATATATAATTATTAAAATAATATTTCAATGGTAGAGGTTACAGGGATTCTTGTTTTTATGTGCCTGTAACATGTATGCAGCTGCAGTAACCAATCTGTGATTCTTTTAAACTTTATCAGAACTTGTATGACTAATTTAGCCTTTTATCTATCTGCGGATAATCATGTAGAAGCTAGGCACGGAGGAATGCCGAACAGATAATATAATTGGAAGTGTAAATCTGAGTGGGCAGGCATTTGGATTTCCTTCAGTCAGTTCTTCCTAGCCACTGTCTTTGAAGCTGCAACCCTTCTGAGCCAAGCAAGGTCTCAGGCTCCAAACACACATTAATGTCATGATAAGAAACTTGCTGTGGAGAGGTTGTGCTGCACTGGGGTGTTACTGCTCCCATAGCCAAATTGGCTGGGAAGTTTCCTCGTTTGTTTCAGTACAAAGTCAATAGCTTTCCAGGATAATTTTAAACAACACAAGCTATTTTGCATGAAATGCATAAAGAAAGGTCACATATCTTTCATCAACATCAGCTCTGGGCAGAGTATCTTTTGCTAAATTAGTGATCGCAAACATCTGGTTAGTGATAACTGTTCTTGCAGCTGGGCTGAGTAGATATACGGTGTCTTCAGGGGTGCAAATGGTGGGAAGAAAAGACACAAAGGATGATGGGATCTGCTTTTCTTTTTTTATGGTTTGACTTCATTCAGTGGGGCATATCTGTGGAGTCAGCATGTTCCTCACAGGCATACAGATACTAGGATTAGGACCCAAGTTCATATTTTCTCATGTCTAGTGCTGGGTAAAACATTTTAAACTAATCTTTCTGTTTAAATACTCAAATACAAATATTACGTTCTTTAAAACTACTGAAGCTGCAAGAGGGTGAAGACTAACAGAACTCTGTTTTCTTCTAACAACTGAACAAGTGTTGCTTATGCCAGGCAGATTTAAAGATAAAGGGTAAGAGCTCTCAAATTTAATTCTTTTTTCTAATAATTTTCATTAAATTCTATGATCAGATAGTGTTAATACTGTGCCTAAATAATACAGGCAAATAGTGTAAAAGTTTCCCGAGATGAGCTGACATAGGCTTTCATAACAACATATGCATTCTTAAGTGTAGTATTTCACTGTTCTCCAGGCCTATAAATAAAAAAATATGTGGGCAGTAAGTGATATTCTTGTCTTTCTCATTTTATAAATCTATTTCCAATGGAAATGAAACATTAGATAACTAACCTTTGGTCTTCCTGTACTGCTTCTGATCTTTATGATAGTATATTATTGAAGAAGATATTCCATATTTCAGATGTAGTAAATAGTTACAGTGAAATTTTAAATTTATTTATGTGGTTTAAGTTACACAGGAGCTTGGTCAACCAATTAGTCTTTTTTTTTTCTTTCTGCATATGCAAATCTGAAATTCTAGCTCCATTAACTCCATTTTGGTGGTCCTTCCTTCCTTCCTTCCTCTTTCCACCTGACTCTTAAACATATTTTCCACTGTGTACATCTTACAGACTTTTGTTTCAATGCCCAGCTTGAATGTTTATCAAAATCATATTGTAAAATTTGTCCTTCAGAGTTGCAAAGCATGGCATACTCTCATGGGGTGGTTCTCTCATAAGATAACAGTTGTGTAAATGAGGTGCAGATGTTGACCATCATCAAATGCTCCCATACAAGGTTCAAGGCAGAGTCCATACTGAGGCATATTTTTTGATAGTAGACTTATTGTCTGTAGCTGATCACAGACTTTATTCCAAACTATCTGTGCAATTCTTCCTCTAATCAAAAAGCCTGATTGTGACTTCCTGTGCATGTGCACACATGAATGAAATCAGTGACAGAGATGTTCTTTCTGTACAAGAGAAGCATTTGACACTAGGCTTTAACTTCTTTTCTTCCGCCAAATTTGACAACACCAGAAAATATTTTCCCAGAATTTCAACATAATTCCGTTAAAACCTTGGTTAGAATTTTATCTAGATGAATTTAAGAAAAATTAAAAAATGGGAACACTGAGTCTGGAGTCCAAAGAGACAGATTCTGGTTAATTGGAAGCCTAAGAACCCAGTCTCCTTCCTTTGGTAGGTGGTAGTAAAATAGTTATAATAATTAATCTAACTCTGTAGCTAAAAATCATCAGTGGGGAAAACTGTTACTTTGAAGAATGAGGTAAATACTTTATTCTAAAATGTTGTGTCTGTGGACGAAATAGTTATTTTGCAAAATCTTGTTGATTCATTTTGTCTTGAAGCAAGTTCTTATAGGTCTTTACTGGAATATTCATATACAGCTATTAGGCATTAACAGTCATGAATGTTGTGAACAATTATCTTGTTACTATTTCCTCTCTTCATTTTTTTTTTTTTTAATTAAAAAAAATTATTCTTTCCTAAGAAGAAGTCATAGTTCTACTTTCTACCTTTTCTTACAGACA
>VZTT01069827.1:0-16287 GCA_013400855.1 Buphagus erythrorhynchus
GAAAAGAGCTTCAAAACACAGCGCAGAGTGAAAACTGGAAGGGAGCATCCCTCACCCCAAATCCTCAGTAGGATATTTCACCACTCTGTGCACAGCTCCCATGGCACTTGGGAGGAGCAGGGATGAGCCAAGGGCTGTCAGGACAGCAGGGACCCCTCAGCCACTCACACAGAGCTGGTGGCACAAGCCTCCCCTGCCCTGGGTGCCCACCTGGGCCTGCCTCTGGTCCCTTGGCACACCCCTCATCCTGTGCACAGCCTGGGCTCTGCCTCCTCCTCCTCCTTCTCCTCCTCCTCCTTCTCCTCCTCCTCCTTCTCCTCCTCCCAGCCCTGGGCTGGGTGGATGTCTCTGCACTTCTCGCTCTCTCACTTTTTAACACTTCATCAGAAGCTGGAATTTTATATATATATTTTTTAAGTGCTAAATTTGCTGTTTCTGTTGGAGTCGAGATGAAAAGCTTTCACTGAACCACCTCTGACTGGAATCACTTCTGTTGCCTTCAGTTTGGCCAGATGTTTCCTAATTACTTATCTGTCAAAACTTTTTCTTTGCTTTTTTTAAATGCACAGACATTTCCTCTAAGTGAAAAAGAGTGTAAGGCTCTTGTTTAGTGTCTTTGCCCAAGTGAAATAAGCCAGGCTAAGCTTCATCATCAAGGCTGGATTTTATGCTTGAACATGCAATTTAACATCAAAAGCTTGATCTTTTTTATTATTCAGTGCTGCCTTTTTAGACCAACTTCAGCAGGAGCCAAATGGCACATCCTAACTTGGGATTTAAAACTTTTATTTTTTAAAGCTAGGTCTGAGTCATGCAGCTTTCTCCTGAGCTTGAGATGGTTTCATGTAATAACTCAGGGCCAGATTCTGCCACGATTACTCACATCAGTGAAGGCTTCCTTACATGAGCAATCTCATTGAGCTGGTGCTCCTTGGGGTGAGGAATGATTGCAGAATCAGGCCTCATCCTTCTCCCATCACACAAATATTTTTTGCTGCTTTGAGTCCGTTGCTGGGTCCTGCAAGGATGTCCTGTCGTTGTGCAGAAATTTGGAGGTAGAAAGACAAAGGAGGAAACCTTGAGGATTTGAATTCCTCACCCTGACCATGGTTGGCCAAGCAGGGGTCTGATCTGACATAAGCAGGGATCCTGATTCAATCTAAGAGTCTTTACATATCAGTCATTCAAGATATTCAGCACTGATTTGCTGTTGGGCTGCTGTCAGAAATCTTTTATTTTGGGTAGAGG
This sequence comes from Buphagus erythrorhynchus, assembly GCA_013400855.1. Lineage (NCBI taxonomy): Eukaryota > Metazoa > Chordata > Aves > Passeriformes > Sturnidae > Buphagus > Buphagus erythrorhynchus. Next base: position 1,249 of record VZTT01069827.1, read on the forward strand.
TGCCAAGGATCCCAAGTTACTGCAGGAAGGGAGGGGGAAAGCAGCAGAACTGAGCCTGAATGGTTCCATGGGTGCTTTAAAGGCTTTGTTATGTCCCTCTCCATGAAAAGAAAACAAATAGCCAATGCCTCTGAAAGTGCTGAAGGTGTCCATGAATAATACACCAATACACCAGAAGGGGACTGAATAACCCAAAAATAAATCCATATAACAATTTTTCAAAAGCTTTAAATATCTTCAAAGCCAAGTAGCATTCTTTAATGAAAGCAGGATCAAGCCAGAAAAGCTTTAGGAGTTTAAAGTTATTTGATAGCTAGTTATTTTCCTTCAAAAGAGACTAAGTAAACCTCTGCCTGTAGCCTTCATCACTCCACCAGAAATGCTTTGTCAGGGTATTTGTGACAAATTAATTATAGCGATAGAAAACCTCAGTAGAAATGAATATTCAAAAAAGATTTTTTTTATTCTGTTGACTTCAGGGAATGCTCTCCTGTTTCTAAAGCTGTGTGTTTTCCTCATTAGCTCTCCCCCTCCCCCAGTTCTTTTCAGAAACTTTCAGAAGTGATTAGAAATGGTTTTATTTTCAGCTCGCCTGGGGAATGGCATTTGCAGTGGAACAAACCACTGATGCTAGAGTCTTGCTGGCAACAAGAAATGGCCCATCAGCAAACTTTCCAGAGAAAACATCCTGAAATTACAGTACCAGCCCTGACCAGCTGGCACTAACACATAGCAAGATGCTGCGTGGGGCTCTCCCACAAAAACTCAGCACTGGAGGAGCTTGTCCTCACAGCTCAGGGAGACACAGCAGCTCCATCCTCAGTGGATCCTGGCCTGATCCTCCAAACAAAAGAGCAGGGCTGGGGCAGACCCAAGGTAACTCCAATGGACCAGAGAGATGTGGCTCTCACTCCCTGCACAGGCTCTGGAGAGCTCCTCATCTCTTGCTCTTGTCTGTAATTTGCAGACATTTCTTGTCTTAGGCTAAAGGCATTTCAAGGAGCAAAATTCCCATTTGTGCATCTCATTAAGACTGAGAAAAGCAGGAGGTCACTGCTAAGCATCATCCCCCACAGCTCCAGGTCATCTCCATGCCTCTGTCCCCTGGGCACACTGGTCCTGTCCCCATGCTTACCCCGCTTGGTCCTGCACATAGCACTGTAATATTGGGCTGCAAGTCCTGGAGTCTCTTCTTGAAAGGTTGTTTTGGGCTGACAATAAAAAGGAATAAATGTAAATATAGTTTCTCCCAAGCTGTGACTGCCTGACCTTACTCAGGAAGTTGCCATGACCAATGTCCCCACATGGAGCCACATTTCTGGCTCTGCTACAGGAACTGGGCAGGAAAAAAATCCTCCTCTCCATCCTCACTTCTCCCTGACAACTCAATTAACAAGCCGCCTCATTAGCATCCTATACTTAATTAACAAGTTGAATTAATAAGTAGCCTGGGTTGCTTAATTAATAATTAATTAATCCTTGGTTAATAAGGACAACAGAAACTAGTTCATAAGGGAATCGTTTCAACAGCTTACAGTGAATTGAGGATCCAAGGAGAAGGTGCTAAATGGCTCCGTGGTGCTGCTGCACCCCACCCTGACACTGAGTGTCCCTTCCTGAGCCCAGCTGTGGGGTGACACCTTCAAAGCTCTTGCCTGCCTCCTCCTGCCCCAAATCCAGGTTGGGAGGGTCCAGAATTCTCATTTGGTTCTTGCTTGCCCTGATGAAGCTCTGCAGAGATGCTGTTCTATGGTTCCTCTGTCCAGCTCCTTGTCCTGTCCCACCTGCTGGCACTGGCAATGCAAAAGGGCAGATATTACTTGAAATCAGCAATAAAAAAGGGAATGTGTACAAAACACAATCTAAAACATCCCTGCCATGGTACCTTATTTTCCAGGGAAGGAGTCTGAATATATTTTAGTATTCAAGTTTAAGCCTGCTCCAGAGAAACCATCCAACCAAAATTTGCTGGGGCTGGGTGAGACCTGACTGAGCCCCTGCCCAGGGTCCTGGAGCACAGGGCAGGTGGGAGCAGTGCCCAGGGCCCTGGTCCCAGAAGGAAATGCTGTCCTTGGGCTCAGGCAGTGCTCAGCTTGTTCCCAACTCAATATATTGCCCACAGTTTGACAACACCTATCTGCCAATTTTCACTAGGAAAGCATGAAGTATTATGTTGATGTTTCCTTCTCATCTTGATACAGCAGGTGTCTTGTTTCCATATGAATGATCTCAAGGTGTACATACATATATATCCATAAATTAAAAACACTCATATTATCATATAACATTTCGAATTCAGCTAAATAGAAGCAGTTGATTTTTCCTGATGGTATTGATTTGAAATTCTCCATCCACAGACCATTTTGGAATCCCAAACAAAAGAAAAATCAAAGTTATTTCCCACACAACAGATGCAATGCACTGATCTCTAGGAAAATGACTTTTTATTTTATTGTTGCTTATGGTGACTTCTGTTCATGACTGGTTTCAAAGAAGATATTGAGCGTAGCAACAAAATATGTTTGCAGACAGATAATTACCATAATTTCCAATTATAATGATGTCATCTCCAATCCAAGTATTTAAAGACTGGGAAATACAAACATTAATGTTATTGCCACATTGATAGATTATGTTGTTGGTTTATTCCAAGAATGACAATTAATGGTGCTCAGTTTTGTTCCAAAATTTGTTGGACAACCTGAAATGAAACACAACATAAATTTGTTACTAACAATCACAGGAAGGAGGGGGCTGAGGGAGGAAGGAATTTATTGATGAAACACTCCAGACACCGAATCTATAAGCAAAATCGAACTGGAAATTCAGTTTCCTTGTAGAAAGATGCGAGATAGTATTGCACTGCTTTGTACAGTGGAAATCAGTGCTTCTCACACCTCTTACTTAATTTTTTTGTATTTGGTGTCTCAATTATTTTCTCCAGTGGGCTTCATGCAATCAGGACATGGTGCCTGAATGCCCCTCATCACTTTTAAGACAAGTTAGAGACAGGTGAAGCTTCTTGCTCAAGGTTTCCAGCAGGCCAAGTGGCAAAGCAGATGTGCAGCACACCCAGCAGGACATTTCCATGGTGGATTCCTCTCTGTCTATGTCTGCAGAGCTCACAGGGCTCCTCCACCTCTCCTGCAGATCCCCCAGGGCACAACCCAGCAAGGGCTGAATGGGATTTGTGCCTTGGCCAAGTTTCAGTTCTTTCATACACCAAGCAAGAAAGGATGGGAAGAAAGAAGAGAAGGAAAGCACACTTGACTCCATTCTCACTGGACTCCAAATAATGAACTGAACTAATTGAGGTCAAGGACTTGTCAAGTCGGCAGTATGGTTGCAGCCTGAGAACAAAAGCCTGCTCCCAAATGCTTCCCACAGTCAGTGCTGCAGGAGCAACTTGGAAAGGTTTTCAAAGTATTCACCAGTTGCTGTGTCTGCTGCCTGGCATGGGAGTTCCCACTCTGTTGTCTGCACAATCCACTTGCATTCCTTCACTTGCTTTACCTGCTTTTTGTTTTTCCATCTGTGGGCTGCTGGATTGGAAACAGCAGTAGCCACCTGGATGGCATCTGGGGAAGTTTTGGCTTATCTCAGATGGTCCAAAATCCAGCAGTGATGACCCTCAAGGCAAATTAATATTTTCTGTATTGCAGCAGAGATTCCATTTCTTACCATCCTCACCCTGAATTTTGCCTTTATGTAGTTATGCAGCAATGATTACAGATTTGGGAAAGAGCTGCAGTCAGAGAAGGCACAAACAAGAGAAACACACTGTTCCCATCCTCCTGAGCATCTGGGAGTTGCAGACATAACTATAAATTCCTGTCCTGTGAATTTACTCATCCCAAACAAATCCTCGTGTGTCACCCCTGCCGAGGGCTCTGGGTCCTGGTTTGGAGCACAATGGACCTGACTGATTCACACACCTCCAAGATGCCTCTCCAGGAGCCTGGGCTTGCTGTGAGTGACTGATTCTTCCCTTATAGACACAAGCTTAATTCCAAAGAGCAAGCAGGAAACTTTGCACAGGAAGCCCTGAACCTCCTGCCTGGTGGTGTCCCATGAGAATGGTCCCAGCATCATCCCCTCTGAGGCTGCAGTTGCTGATTCCAAGACTCCTGCTTTTGGATCAGACACGATGTGTTTTACCCAAACTCAACCTCCCACAGGTGCAGCAGGCATGTGATAAAGCCTGAGACTGATTTTTAACCTTCTTGTTCTGTCTTGACACATTTTCCCCTTCCCCCACACGTATTTTTCATTAAATCCAGGCCAGCAAGGAGGAAGGGAGAGTTCAGTGCATCTGTTCATCACTAACATTGACAAACAACACGTAAAAGCTTTGCTAACCTGAAAAGTATTGGCATATCTAACCAAAACCCACTTGATTTCCCCTGGAAAGCAAAAACTGTGAGAGGTCACTACTAGCAGGTTGCCCTTGCATGGGAAGTAATTAAATCTGGAAATGGGAAATATGCAGCAGGAGAGCTTGGATATCATTTTGCAAAAACAATTAAATGCATGAAATGTGTCTTAATGATATAATTAAGGCAAAATTCCAATCCTCCATTAGTAGCGGCACTAATTATTGCAATCACATTACGTTCAGTGTCACTTGAATGATGAAGTCCTTTGTTATACAGCTTTACTAACAAACAAATAAATAAATAAAATCTGATTATCTGCTCCTCAACAGAAGCTGTGATGCAAAACTACTTTTGAACAAACCTTGATGAGTTTTGCCTGTTAAGGCTGATGGTAAGAGAGGTCAAAGCACCTCAGGGAAACTCCTGTAAAGCACTGCACCATGCTGGGATCCATCGTGGGTGTTACTGGAAGAGGCAAAATTGATTAACACCATCACACTGACACCCCAGCTCCCCTAAAACACACCCATTGACACACCAGCTGCATGCAGGACTTGTTCCTAACCCTCCTAAAGTGACCGAGATCTGTTGTCACCCTCAAGACCTGGTTTGCAGCAGGGCAAGATCTCACCTGCCTCTTACAAGAAGCAGTGAATCACAGCCTTTCCATTTCACAACTGAATTTACACTTATTTCTCTCCTCTGCTCCCACCCCCTCGAGCTGTCAGCTCTCTGGGAGGGTCCTGGGGGTTTGAGGCAGTTGGTTTGGCACAGCAGAGCCAAAGGCTTCAGAGCCAAGTTCCTTCTACCTTCACTGCAGAGGAGCTGTCCATCAGCTGCTGAAAGGCTCCTGGAAGTTGCTCAAAACTGTTTTATAGATTGGGACAAATGGGATTAGTGATCTCAGAGGTGTAAAGGTATAAAATACACCTTTCCAAACGAGGAAACCATCAATAGCATTCCATCAATAACATAATCCCAAATATGGGTACATGCTTGGGATTATAAACAAATTTATTAGATAGGAAAGTCTGTTTACAGTGATTTTCAATATTTAATCCAGCACAAGGAACAAAAATTAGAGAGATTAGCCCCCTCCAGCCAGCCATGTGACTCCTAGGTGATATCAGCCAGAGGACAAGCAAACACATCAGTTGAGTGATTATGTGGATACCTGCTGAAAGAGGGGGATTTTCAATTATGCATGGTTGAATTTATACATGTACAATTCCCGTTATACAGGGGAAAATCAATTAGTGAGAGTCATTTGTTTCTGAACACACTGGTCGGAGCGAAACATTAGTTCAGAAACATTAATTTCTGGACAAATGTTTACAATTAAAAGGCAATTTTGATTCCAATCAGGTTCTAGCCTGTCACCCTATATCTCAGCCAGATCTGGAGAAGAAATTATGATATCCAGGAAAGGCAGGTTGGGGATCACAGTGGTGGGAAAGGTCACCCCTGGCTTTGCCATGGAGACCTCGGGATGCACTGGGGGACAGGGCTGGGGCACTGGGCTGTTTGTGCAGCTGAACCTTGGCCCTCAAGCCATGGACAAGCCCTGGGCTGACAGGAGCCCAGGAGCAGAGAGACAGCACAGGGAGAGCTCGTGGGGATGGAGAACAGCAGGATGCAGTGCCACAGTGTTGGGGGGGATTTTTCTGCATAAGGCTGATAATGCAGCATTTCTTTAAAAGCAACATGTACCTGTGCTGGATGACATTTGTCCCATTTGCCCAAGGCCTAAAGCCAGCCCAGAAGCTGAGGACCAGGACAGGAACCAGCAATGAGCAGTGTCCTGGGCTGCCAAACTCCCACGCAGCACACGCAGAAGCAGCAACTCGTGGCTGTGCTTTTACCCACACAGGGAACTGAAAGCCAGAGCATGAAAGGAAAACCACTGTCTTTTCCCATAAACCAGAACTTTTAGAGAAGAGACAAAGCCCGTTTTCCAAGCTGACATTTGGTTCCAGCAATTACTCACAAGCAGTTTCATTTGCTCGTGACTCAGTCCGAGATCTCGGTTCCGAGCCGAAACCTCACTGAGGGCTTGGGCATGTCCTGGCGAATGGGAAGAGCTGAGTAAACTTGAACACATTTTTTTGTGAGTTAGTCTCCTTCCTTAAAGCCTTATCTCATACCAGCCTTTTGTACAGAAGAGGAATCTCAGTTACATCCCTTGGTACTGCCCCTTTGTTCTCTGACACAGCCACTCAAATACCATTCACGCCAAAATGGGTTTCTTTTGAGGCATTGCCAGGCTATGGGCACCACATCCTTCTGCAGATGTAAGGAACAAGCATGCTGGAGGTGCCTCACCTTCCTTGAGATCCACTGCACATAAAGCACCTGCCTGCATCACCTTCCAGAGGGGTTTTCTGCAATCAAAGTTGCTCTTCTGCCACAGGTTACTCATCAGATCTGAATTCTCAGCAGCAGGGTGGAAGTGCATCCAGACACTGAGCAAATACACAGAAATTGTTTCTATAAATAGTTTATTTGGGCATTTACAGTAAAACCTGGCCTGGAGAAAGTAAATAGAGTTCCAGTTTCATGCCACTCATAAAACATTACTGTAAATAGTTGGTATTTTTTCCTTCAAGTGCAGGAATTATGCACCCAGCTGACCTTGCACTGGCACAGGAGGGAAGGAAGCATTCCAGACCTCCTGTTTGCAAAGCAATAAAACATAACAGAGCTCAGAGATCAGAGGGAAAATAAACAGATCCTCTCGCTCAACCTCCTCCAACTCCCCCTATTTTCCCCTCCACAGCTTATATTTAGCTCAGGCTCCTCCATGCCTGTGGAAGGGCTGCCCCAGGAGCAGGGAGGCAAAGCACCAGGGCCAGGCTCTTGGAGAACCTCAGGCTTTCCTCCTCAGAGCAGAAAATCAGCAGACCTGCTCAGCAGAGCAGAGAGAAACAGCAGCTCTCAAGAGAAAAGTAGAAATGAGATAGGCAGTGGGGCCCACCAGGGTCATTCAACATCTTTTTGTTAACCTGGTTCTGCTCATCTGAACCTTGCAGAGCCTGGGTTTGAGATTAAAGGAAAAAAAAAATCTGTGTGTGCACATTAATAAATCATCTGGAGCAAACCTGTGCTTGGAGCCCATCATATTCCCTGGGATAGCCCTTGGTGTGCACTAATCCCAAGTTAAAACCTAACCCAGCTCCCTCCTCACACTCAAACCAGCTCTGCTGATGACCCCAGACCTCCCCAAAACACCACAAAACACCAGAAGAGGTTGGTCTTGCAGGACTGGATGCTTGCATGACTATTTTAGAGCTGGAGTGTTTTGGATGATTAATTCCCATCTTAATGGGCCCAAATAGAAATGTGTGAAGAGCTCTTGCAGAAAGGCAGCTGACTGCTCCTGGAGATGTGGATTCAATGGTGCCTTCTTGGAGCAGGAGCTGTGGCCAAGCCCATCCCTTGCTGGGAACACAAAGGGGACACAGAGTGGCAAACTGGGAATTCCCACCTGTGACACTGCAGGGACTGTCTGGGACACAGAGCCACTGCCCCATGCCCTGCCCACAGGCTCAGGGCCAGGTGTACCCATCTTAAAGGTCCTTGAAGTGGCCCAGTAGCTCCTGTGGTGTGAGGCAACAAGATAGGACATCTGTGCCACTGCAGCAAAAGCCACCTCTCCTCTCCTTTCTACTCCTTAACAGCAGTGAGGGCATAGCAGGAAGGACAAGGTGGGATCCTGGTGCTGCTTGGAGCAATGCACAGAGGGGTTTTATGCTCCCATCTCCAGTCTCTCTGTTTTTAAAACCAGGCAGCTTATTAGCAACGCACAGCAACACCAAGCAATAACTTTGTACTGCAGTTACTCTCTTAATCAAATGCAGCTTCACAGAGCCACTCTGATCTAATTGTTCAATGTCCAGGTTCCCTGCCTTTGCAGAGATAAATACTCTGAGGAGCTGCATTTTGACTGGCATCCAAAACTCACCACGGGCTGCTGTGATTGTGATTTATTGCTTCTGATAACAATCAATCCCAGGGCAACTGTGTGCATTTGAACTGATTCAGGACTGAGCAAGGGGGGAATGAACACCCACTGGGAGCTCACAACTGATGAATCCTGCAGCCAGTGCTCTCCCCCATTTCTGCATTGCAAACCCCACTCCAGGCTCAGTGCATGGAGGGCTTCGTGTCACCTCTCCTCTGCCTGGTGCAGAGCCATCAGTCTGGTCAGCCAGAGCTCTGAATTTCATTTATGTGCTTTTCAATCTTACCTGACAACAGGCTCTCCATGGGCAGAAGACAGGGGGAAAACTCAAGAGTGATGCAGCCACCAGCCTGACCTGCTGGCCAGCCTGGGGATAATCTCCAGCAGGCAGCAAGCCCTGCTCCCCCAGGAGCAGGACAGGTTTCCTGGGGAGAAGGCAGACAGGAAAGAGGCCCTGGAACTGCCATGATCGATGGGCTTTCAGAGGAAGCAGGGGAAAGAGGGAGGGGGAACCACTTTTGACCCCATCACACCTTAAATGAAGGAACCTTGGGCAGTTCTTTTCCAGCCTGAGCATGTCTAGAAGCCCAAGGCAGGAATTATTTCTGTTTTTCTCCTGTCTGGTCTTTTGCTTTTGCTACTAATACTGTTACACAGTCCTGTTTTATGGCAAAGCAGAGGGAATTTCTACACTTTTTTTTTTTAAAGAAAAGGCATAGCAGTAAGTGTTTGGAGTAAATTCCCATTACAGCAGGGAGAGTCAACAGCAGGATCCCTGTGAGAACACGTTGCTTTCTTAACAAATCTCAGTGCAACCCATCACTGCAGGGAGAATCTGTTTCCAGCCACTTTACTCAGGGCTTCTATCCCTGGTCAAGGCTTCCCCTCCCTCAGTGGTGAGACAGGGCTCTGCCTGCACAGCATGGAGGAAAAAAACCTTCAGTAAATCAACCCAGGGAAATGCAGCTTGAGCAGGTTAAGAAGCAAGAGCCAGTGCACCATGGAGGCCTACAAGAGCTGCAAGAAGGGCTTGGAAGGACAGGGAAAATCTGAACCTGATTTCTTAACTCCCATTCCATTTGCAGCACAGAAATTTGTTTGAAATCAAAGGCTTTGCCACCTGTTGTTTCCAACAGTCACAAAATTGTTTCTTCCATTGGGCTGAAAAAAAAACTCGAACAAAACCCAAAAATTTAAAAAGAATCTTTTGCCAATCATTGGTGCTGCAGTGTCCCCATATCTCCTCAACAGACATGGAAAGGTAGCTTACAGCTACCTGTGCCCATTCCCATGCACTGCACTGGTTGAACTTGATTTCTTTCTTTTTTTTTTTTTTTTTTTCTTTTCCATTTAAAAAAATTCCCTTTTGGAAAATGTGGTTTCAGCTGAGTTTTCTTTTTCTGTGGGAAGATGTTGGTTTCAGCTGCGATTCCAAAAATCTAATTTCAAAACAGCAATTCAAACCAAACCCTGCCCATTCCCTGCCTCACCATGCCTGGGGCAAGGTGGATGTATTCCACTCGGATATCTGTGATCCTGGGGTTGGGGCAGGGGCATTGCTTGCTCTCAGAAATTCTGTGTTTTGGCATTTCTTTGGGTATGAGATGGGAAAAAGGGTTTGGAGCTGCTTGAGCCAGCGCTGGGGTCACAGCATTGGCACAGCCTTAAAATCATCTGACTTCCTACCATAGGGAAAAGTGTTGCAACCAAGACCAGCTGCTTTCCAGCACTGGATCACCCCAGGTTGTCTTTCCAGCAGCAATGCACAGAGGACACCAGGAATCCCATAAAACAAACCACAACTGGGAGGTGAGTGGCACGGTTCCAGAATCAGAGCTGGAGGGGTGGATTTGGGGTTCTCCTCCCTGGGCTGCAATCAAGCTGCTTCCATTCCTTACCAGAGATATTCTCCCAACTGACCATCAGCCTGGGGCTGTGTTGCAAATAACTGGACAGGCAGGGCATCCCAGCATCCCGCTGAAGCCCACAGGAGCTCCTCATGCCCAAATCAAAGCCAAATGTCCACCACTTGCCCATCCAAAGCAGCTGGAGAAACTGCTTGTCAAAGCCAGGGGCCACTTTTAGCAGTGCTGCCACCTGAAACAGAGAGAAGGGCTGGGGAGACCGAGGGCTGGGGCAGAGCTGGCAGAAAAACTCAGGGGTTAATTACTGCACATCCCTTAGCCCCAAGAGGGAACCCAGGGTCTGGGTGAATCTACAGGACATCCATCCTTCAGACACACAAAAGAAAACCCCCTGCAAACAGTCAAGTTTTCAATTGCTTTAATGTGATCACTGCAATTTGACCACAGTTTCAGAAAGGAGATAAAAGTCACACAAATTCTCTGTGCTTAGGATTTGAGTCAATCTACGCAGTTCTTGTTGACTGACGTTATTCAAGTTAAGACCTTCTGACCATCAGTGACGTTCTTGGCTGAAAGGCAGGACCAGGAGTGTTGGACAGAGTGGTGCAAGCCAGGAATGCTTCTTCTGGGATTAGAGCTGTGCCACCTGCTCTGCTCAAAAGGAAACAGTTGTACATGCACACACACACACAGGGAGCATGCAAATGCACCAGAAACCAGCTACAGCTCCACGGGGAGGACACGGGTGGCAACACAGAGGTGGGGCCGTGGCTCAGAACGAGGAAAGGGGGAACCCACACAAATATCCAAAACTGTGCTGATTCATTTTCCAACATTCCAGAAGAAAATAGGAAAATTGAAATTACATTGTGTTGACAAACACTGATTTTTTTTTTTTTTTTTTTTTTTTTTTTTTTGGGGGGTGGGTAACAAAGCAAAAGGTGAAGGCAAATTTTCCAAAGTATTGTAAAATTTATTGTATAAGTATTGCAGCTTTTAGAATGACATATAATTGCCACTATCGGTTACTGGTACACAAGAAGCGTTTACAACAGATTTTTGTAAATTGGCATCAGAGTACATATTCATACTAAAACAGCAAAATATAGATAAGTACTGCATTGCATGTGCTGTCAATAGTTTACATAAGTTTAAATTGAACAGAACTCAGGATACAGGACTGCCTATAACAAACTCCAAAGCCAACACAATGCAACTGGAAGTTTAAGAAAATATTAATACAATGAAATGTGTCTATAAGGCAGGCAAATTAGGACTTTAATGTTGTCCTTCATGAGCTTCTATAGTACAGCAAAAATTTGAAGCGCAGTTTCTGGAAAACTTCTTTTTGTTTGTTTTTTTTTTTTTTTGTAGCTTTGTGTTGTACACAGAAAATCTCTGAGCAGTACAGAGACAGAAGAGATTAAAATTCATTCTGTTCTGGCCTAGCACTGTTAATGCTACACATCTGATTCAGTCTTTTCCCAAGCCTTAGGAAAAACATTGGGCTTTGATTTCTTTATTTTGTTTAATATAGCAGTTAGTGCAATTTTATATTCAATACACATACAAAAGGGTGATTCTCCAGAAAGCAATTGGATTTCCTCAGACCCCACTTAAGACAGAATGAATTTTGTCACACTTATGGAAACAACACGCTGGATTTAGTAAAGCTGAATCTTCAAACCGGTGTACCCAAGGGCTGTGAAGGGAACACGTGTTTGACCAGTGTCAGCCCCAAATGAAACCCATCCTCCCTCCCCACCAGAATCAACACAGCCACCTTCCCATTCCAGGCCAGGAGGGTTTGGGGGCACTTTTAGGATGCTGTTTGCCGTACTGTAAGCTAAGAAACTCTGTAAGATGAACAACCTCTTTTAAAGCTAACGCCACTTAAAACGAGCAAAAAGGCAGGCTAAGGACATGAGGTTGCTAAGCATTAGCAATGCCTTGATTCTTCTGTATTTCTTTAAAAATAAATCACTTTAAGGGGCCTGAATCTCTGTGCTGGCAGCTGCAGTACACTAGCACCGCTCTCCACTGAGCTGCACCAAGGCCAGAGGGAACAGGGCATCAGCGAGGGTGTGCAAAGCAAATTCCCTGCCTTGGTGGCAATTCAGGACGTGGGAATGGGGAAGAAATGGACCCCGAGGCAAAAAGTAACATTAAATAGTAGTAATAATAATAATAACAATAACAACAACAACAATAATAATAATAAAAAAAAAAGAACAGACCATTATTTCTAAACACCCATTCAGAACTTGGAGTTGATCTGGGCCCCAGATCTGGTATCTGCACTTGAAATACACAGTTCTCAGGACTGCAAAGAGAGGGATGGACAGAAGAAAGACAAAAGATAACAACTGAGCTCTGCTGACGAGCTGCACCCACTGCCTGGGACCTGGGGCTCTCCCCACTGGAGCTGCAGCAGACCAGGGAAAGGTGGGAGCTTGGGGTTTGTGCATGGATGGGCTGAAAGGCATCGTTTGCAACAGAAATTTGGTGTTGATGAGCCACCCCGTTTCACACTCATTAAGCTCCCCAAACTAGTGAAAGAGGTAAATGAAACTGGACCCAGGAACTCAACAAATTAATCACTCAACTGCAGAGCTTGGGGTGACACTAGACAAATAGAAGCTCACACTGGGAGAGGACTGGGGAGGGAGGGAGGAAAAGAAAAATAGGGGGGAAAGAACCACGAATTGGTTGAAATTTTGAGGACTTTCAAGCATGAGAGCTGGGTTCAATTGCACTGCATCTTCAGACCCTCTCCCACTACCCCTCTGTGCCTATCCAGCCCCTGCCCACTTCCCTGACTTCTCCACAGGGTTTGGTGACACCCTGTGACAAGACAATCTCGTTCCTTAACAACCTCTGGTCCCCACACCACCTCTTTACTCACTGCAAAGTTTTAAACATGTGATGCATATTCCACCCAAAATCTGCTGAGGTAACCGTATATTTTTTAATAGCAAACAAAACTAGTTCAGATCACTGAACAACCCCCCCCTCCCTCCCCAAAAAAAACAAACCAAAAAAAAACAAAACAAACACCCAACCCCAACAACACTATTCACGCATTTTGGCTCAAGAGGGCAGTAGATATTATATTTCGCTTTTTCTTTTGGTTGGTATCTCATTTACAATATCCACCACAGATTCCTACCTCCCCGGGTAGGATAATGTGCATAAAACGTGTTCAAGTTCCCTAAGAACAGTCGGAGCAGAGCAGCGGCCAAGGGAGCAGCAGGCGTGGCCAGGAACAGGGAGCTGCTCCGGGAAAAAGGGACTGGAAAAGGGAATGCAAGGTCCAAAGGAGCAAGAGACCAGACGCTGGTTACTTGTAATGCTAACGATGATTTTGTGTCCCCCTCTCTAAGAAGGGAGGGTTACTGTTTCTTTAATAAGGCACTAAATAGACATGTTACATAAAGGAAAGATACATTTTAAAAACTCATACAAATTCGTCAGTTTTGTACCTTTCATGACAAACTAGATTTATTCATTTGCATTACTTTTTTTTGTGGCTTTTTTCTTTTTTTTTCCTTTTTTTTTTTTTTTAGGTCATCAAAATTTAGGTTANACATTTTTTTTTTTTGCGTTTTTTTTTTTTTTGGTTTTTTTTTTTTTTTTCCTTTTTTTTTTTTTTTAGGTCATCAAAATTTAGGTTACGTGACTGTAAAACTATGAAGATTTCAAGAGATGTGGAAAAGCAGTTTGAAGCATTGAGAAGGTACAGCACTATTTCTAGGCAGAAATAAAATAAAAAAAAGCAAAAAAAATAATGATCAAACTTCAAGTTCAGCTATTCATCATCATCTTTAAAATATATATAAATATTGTTCAAATGGTCAGAACTTCAAAACCGTTCTCATGGTTATGTTTTTTTTTTCTTTTTCAAGTAATAAAAAAGTTGCTTAAAAACAATAGTTATTGCCTTTATATCTTTCATTTATGTCACTCTACTAGATAGCATCCTGCAGGAAATCAAATCACACCCCCTTGTAAAATCCTCGCTCTCTGTGGCTCCCTACCGACCCTTCCTCGCGCCAGAGGGACGGGACCCACCTTGGGATTTTTCCCTTTTGCCTTCTCCCCCTCGCTCTCTCAGGTTTCCCACTCACTCACAAATTCACCACGAGGGTGAGGCCCCTACCAGACACCGAGGTGACAGAAAATGTCAACAAGAGCAGAGCAAGACAAAACGCTTCCGAAACCAAGATAAATTAACCACGCGCAACGGCAGGAGGGCAGCGGGACCTGGGGGGGGAGGATGTCCCAGAAGAGGTAAGGGGGGGTTGCTTCTAAAGCCTTAAGCATTATTTTTGTAGCCTTTAATTAACACAACACAGGAGCAGATTCATTCCCATCTACTGTACCTGGTGCCTCTTTAGCTGGGTAACAAATGTAAAAAATAGCGACAACCAGGGACGGCGGAGCCGCGGGACACGGCTGCGCCCGCTCATCCCAAACTGAGGTTTGGGAGGTAGAAACAAAATGAAAATGATGTTCACCACCACCACACTTCCCACCTCGTCCTTCCAACGAGACATCTAAACCCAGCTGAAGGGCAGCCAGTGGGTGCATTACCAGTTGCTCACATCGACTTTCACAACCACTGCTTTGGCTCCAACAGGGCCCTTCAGTTGAACATGGAAAGAAATAAACCAAAAAACACTTTTGTTCCTTCAGACACAGAAGTTTATTCTCAACCCCACCACCCTCCCCTCCGAAAAGTTAGAGGTTGTCCAAAAAAAAAAAAAAAAAAAAAAAAAAAAAAAAAGAAAAAAAAAAAAAAAACAACAAATTTTTCCCTCTTTCACTCATCCATCAC
>VZTT01069827.1:17421-36729 GCA_013400855.1 Buphagus erythrorhynchus
ACTACAGTTGATTTTTTTTTTTTCCTTTTTAAACGTCTAGACACAGCTCAATAAAGAAATGTTTTTGCAAGCTTGGTAGGCTTGTGCATTCAGACCAGACATAACAAGTAAATATTTATACACGGAGAGATGGGGAAGGGCTTCTTTTTTTTTTTTTCTTTGCTCATCTTCCTCAACTCTCTCTCTCTCCTTTTCCTTTTAACGAGAAGTGCAGAGTGTTTCATTTACTTTCTTGCCTTTTTTTTTTTTAAACTTTTTCCTTTTTTTTTTTTTTTCTAATTTTTTAAAAGGGGAAAAAATTTTGTTTCTCCTTCTCTTTGTTCCACGCCGTCGTCGTCGTCGTTGTCGTTGTGCTCTCAAGGCCATTGATCTGTGAGGGATGGAGTCTGCTGCCCTCCAGGATGGGGGGCATGCCGCTGTTGTTCTGCTGGTGCTGGTAGAAGGTGGAGCCGGGGTAGTGCCCGATCACCTCGCTGTAGGTCGGCGGCGGCCCCTCCATCCTGCCGCTGCTGCCGTAGCAGGTGGCACTGATGCCAGAGTTACTGCTGGGGGGGCACGGCCCCCCGAACACGGAGTTATCTATCAAGTCACTGTCGAAGATGGTTCTGTTTGGGGGCGCCCGCACGGACTCCCTGTTGAGCTCCATCTGCTGCTCGGGGTCGCGCAGCTGCAGCGTGCAGGGTCCCTGGTAGGGCGGGGGCTCCTCGCCGTCCGACAGGGAGATGGTGGGCGGCAGGTCGATCTCGTGCTGCAGGTACGGGTACGTGGGCTGGAAGCGGTTGAAGCGGTCCCTCTGCAGGAAGGAGGGCACTGCCAGGCGCTCGCTGGGCCGCGGGGTGTAGATCTGCTGCTGGAAGGGAGAGCAGAGGGTCAGGGGGGTGAGGGGTGATGCTGTGGCACAGCGGGGCAGAGGGACAGGTGGTGGCACCTGCAGAGCCCTCACCTCGGTGATGCCGGTCCCCGACACAGTGCTTTCCGAAGGCCACAGGCTTCCCTCCTGCAAGGGAAAGGAGAAGAGAGGGCAGGGTGAGTCTGATGCCAGGGGGGTTAAAGCTCCTTCTGCACACACCTTGTGCCAGGTGTCACCTAGAGATGACACTGCCACCATATTCCTGCCCCGCTGGCACCAACTCCAACCAGCATCTCCAATACAACCGTGTGTGCTGGGCATCATGTGGATGGAAACATGCTCGAGTGTTACCACATCACCACTGAAAACACCCCTTTGATCAAAATTTCCCTCCCCTTGCACCTCCATCTCCATTTAATGGATCGTTTGCAGAATGAATGATGAAAACAGCACCAGCAAACAACCCCCTCCCATTTGCAGACTTCCCCCCTCCCACCCCCAGCACAGCTCTTTCCTGGTGCAAACATGCCAGAGGAGTATTTTTCAATTTGTGATCCATGAGCCGTGGGTGATTCACAAGACATCAAAAAATGCTCCATGAAATAATGACAAGATTTTTTTTAAAAAAACAACCAAAATCAAACCCAAAAAATCCCCCTCACACCCACATTCTGATGCTCACAACCACGGACATCATGGGAAAATAAAGATAATAAGTGAATAACCAAATGTTAAGCCTAATTTTAATTTTCTTGAAAAAAGAAAAAAGAAAAAAAACTCTGTAGCAACAGGAAGGTTTCACAGTATTTTTTCCCCAAAGAGTAAGTAGTCCTTGGCTTAAATAGACTGAGGGACTGAAGTGTAGAGGCTTTCCTACACTGCAAGCATCACCCTGATCCTGAGATCCAAACCTCAGTGCCAACAACCCCAGGCACAGCGAAAGCCACAATTTCCCCCAAACCCTGAGACTAGTTTACAAATCATGATCAAAACAAACAAACAAAGGTTCTTCCCATCTGCTGGTGATACTCTGAGCATGCACTGTTCACCCCAGACATTTTTGCCTTAGGATCTGCAATATTTAAATATTGCTAATATTCACATATAGCAACATCCCTCTGGCAGGCAGAGCTGGAGAAAAACAGCCAGGAGGCTTGTAATTATAACTTGGAACTTCCCAGTTCCTTGCAGGTGAATCTCCAGTTCTGGCATTAGTAAACCAGGCACAGGCAGAAGTATTTAGCACCAGTGGAAAAAAAAAATGCCAAGGGAAAGAGAAACCCCCCTTTTCCCTTTAAGTGTTGCACTGAGAGGCTGGTTGAGCAAACCATACACCTTCCTCCTATAAGAACTCCTATTTCTCTACCTGCCCCAAACACAGCACCATATTAAAATCTCCAGAGAAACCTCCCATTATAAACCTCCTGTTTTCTCATTCTTCCCCAACAATGGAATATATTTTCTCCTTTGGCATAGCACATGGTATCAGGTACGGAGAGCATCCATCAGGTTCTGGGTTTTGAAGCTCAGCCCTGCACACAAACCTCAAGGCAGGGCTGGTGCCAGTGCAAGGAAAAGGGTGATTTAAATGGAAATGAGACTGCCCAGAGTTATCCCCTTTCTCCATGGCTTTTTCAGGGGCACCTCTTTGGAGCAGAGGTGAGGTGCCACACTGCCAGCACCTTCCCTGGGCACAGCTGAGGAATGTGCTGGCAGCCCCATGGCTCTTCCTGAGCAAGACAACCCTGTTCCATTCCAGACCTCGAGACTCCAACATGCAACTGTTTACACAGGCATCCACTGTTTAGTCTGATCCATTTTCCATGGACATCTTGCCTGCAGGGAGAGTCTGCAGTCAAACTCCCCAGCAGCCAAAAGATCCGAGAGGAACTGCATCTGCCACAGGACAAATCCTCACCTCCAACTCTGTGCTCAGGCACTGACACCAAAAGGCCCAGGGAGGACTTCCAGTGCCACCACAGGCACTGCCAGTCCGTCACCTCATCCCAAAGGACACTGAAGCAGTGGGCAGGAGCGGGAAGCACTCCCAAAATTGTGTTTACTTTGCTGTGCCCCCGTGGCAGACTTCCTGAGCAGCGAGTACCCCGCTGCCTTCTGCTCCACGTTTTATATTTAACTTGGCAGTGGGCAGTGCCATGGCAATATCCCATCTGCTCCCCCCTTTCCTGGGAGTGATACCAGCCAGCTCCCACGAGGGCGGCTGCAGCCTGGTGCTTCCCAGCTCTGCCAGGCTCAGCTGGGACATCCCACTGTGGCAGATGATGGGCAGGACTGCTCCACCCAAAACATGCCCTACCCCTGAGTGCCCACTCACCCGGAGCCTGCACCAAGATCCTGCCCACGTGTTTGGAATCAAAACCCTGGCTCACACACCATTCATCTGTTTGTACAGATGAGGTCCAGGAATGATGCCCTGGGCAACACGTGGATGCAAGAGTAGCAAACATTAGAAATAGCATTAAAATGGGATGTGCAGAGAGAGGAGGAGCAGGCAGGAGACCCATTTTCTGTAGGAGCTGGATCTCTGCAGCCATTATTAACCACCTCTCCCAAGACTCCAGGGCCTGGCCACGCTCCTGTGCCCACAGCTGACTGACCACAGGCACCCAGTGCTCCCCAGCACAGACCCCTGCCACACACCCTACCACGAAACCCATCTGGGGAGCAGCTCAGCTCCCCTAAAAACTCCATAGCAAGATTAAAACTGCTGGAAATCAGTAGCCAGAGGAGGGCAAAGCCTCAGGGACAGAATACATCCCTGCTTTTACCTTCACTTTGGCCTGGGATGGCTCCATGTCCCCACTGAGCCAAGCAAAACTACAGGAGCAGCATCACTGCAAACCCTCAGCCTCTCCTCACCCACCTCTGATTTTCAGAAAAGCTAGGACCTGAATCCATCTCAACAATGAACCGTCTAGAAAGCCATAGGTTTCTGAAATGAAAGGTGAGATTCTGCTGTCTCATGAGTGACACAGTTGTAAAAGCCTCCGCAAGTATTGCAGGACTTGGTGCAGAACCTAAAATTACTTTTAAATTTCTTTTTAGACATCAATCTTCATTTTTTTTAGAACTACTTGTTCTAGTGATGTCAGAGAATTTTCTCTGTAAAGCTGCATGGTACAGATTAAGTCTCTGAGCCTTCAGGAAGACTAATTTTCTATTTTGGGGGACAAAGGTGTGCTTGGAAATTGCACTTACAATACTTTTTCTTGGGGGAGTGGGATACAACTGTTCCAAAGGTTCAGGGACAGTGCCATTCTTATAGCAAAAAAAGTTATCAGTAGCATTTCTTAAATATTCTTAGTTCTGGAAAATAAAAGGTACTTGTCATGAGGAGACAAGAGTTTAAGTACAGCGAGAACAGTGATGGAGAAACGCACGAAGTAATATAAAAACTGCTTGCCAGTGAGAGCTGCATTAAAAAACCCTTTAGGGAAATTAATTTCTCCTTCAGCTGTAATTTTTGAGCTGCAGCAACAAAAAAGGACAACTCCAGCAGACCCAGCAGCATCCTGACCATGGGATGAACTGCTTTAATATTTCAGCAGATGAAAAGTGTGAATGCAGCTCCAGTGCCCATCTGCAGTCACGACACCAAAATGAAGTTTGGGATTCAAAAAGCCCAGCACCAGTTCAGTGCAAGTTTAATGGATTGCATAAACCAGTATCCAAGCCCAGTGTGGCCTCTGCCTGCCAGGCTCCAGCCCTCCTTCAGACTGGAGCTATTCTCCACTGACAGACACGCTGTGCTGAGCCTGGAAGGTGCTGCCTTTAAGGTCTTCATTATGCTGGATCCCACTCTAACGAGTTTCCTGCTCGTTAGTGCACAAGGGGCTTCTCTGTCCCATCAGGAGGGTGCTGGGACCACAGGGCATCCCTGCTGCCACTCCATCAGTGCTGCATGCACAGGGCAGGGAGATGGGGAACAACCATAAAGATAGGGGAAAAAAAATAAAAATTATACATTCCTATTCCTGTCCTTAGCTCCAAAAAAGGTTTTGAAGACTCCACATCCTCACTAGGGTCGAGCAGATGTCAAACACTGCTGAAAAGCCATTTAATCACTGATGTGTCTGAAGGCTGAATAAGTAACAGAGCTGAGCCAAAAAATGGCTGGAAATTTTGGCATGGTAAAATTTAAAATAGGAAAAATAATGAAGAGGGAAAAAGGAATTGTTTTTTAAAAAATCAATTTTTCATTCAAAATTTTTGGTAAATCTCCATGTGATTTTCTCTTTTCTTTCCATGTGAGCCTTTCTAACTCTTTTTAAAGAAAATGAAAAGCAGGCCACTTAAGAAAACAGAAATTACTGTATTAAAATAAAGAGGGCTTGATCTGAACTTCGCTTCGAACGTGTAAAACAACACAATTGGCATTGCGCAGGTAAAACATTCTGGACATGATAATACAGTGAAAGAATCTGAAAATGGGAAAACAATGCTTCTGCTATTTGAAATAACTCATGTGCTTGGATGCCCACACTCTGCTGCTGCTGGGAGTGGGTGCACGGGACCGTAAGAGGAACGTAAGATTTCTGGGTGGAGCTGGGGTGTGTGGGGAGCTGGGCTCTGATCCCCAAAGCTGGGAGGTGCCTGAGCCATCTCCACCCTCACACCAGCTGGTTTAATGTGGGATCAAGCATCCTGTGGGATCAGGCATTCCCAGCACTCCCATCCCCAAGCTGGGATCATACTCTGCCCTCTGGAGAGGGGCTTCACAGCCCATGGAATGAGGTGGGGGGGAATTGGGTTGGGGTTTGCACAGCTCTCCTTCCCAAAATGGCCAAGAAGGGACCTCAGTCTGCTGCATGTGGTGTGTGACACAAACAGCACCCCTGGGCAGCCTGCAACTGCACTGAAGGCTGGCTTAGTGAAAGATCTTGGCTATCCCTCTCAAAAAAAAAAAAAATAGAGGAAAGAAAATGGAAAAATAGAAGAAAAAGCCCCCCAAGCAATTCCCATATTTGATTTTTTTCCTGCAGCAATTATGGATTTGATTCAGGGGAGCACAGCCTCATACAGAGCACCCCACAGCACCAGTGGTGTGTCCTGCCTGCCCTGGCAGCCTGCAGAGGAGGGGGCATGCAGCAGGGACCTTGAGGGAGCCCTGTTTAAAGGGCTCTAAGACCCTTCAGGGTAAATGCTAAAAAAGAAAAGTATCAGTACAAGACATCCCTGCACTGGAGACAGAGCCACAGCAGCAGCAGTGAGCAGTACATGCTCACCCTCCAAGAAAATGTGATGCCTTTTCTCTATACATCTTTCTAAGTCTCTCTGAGCCACTACATTTGAGGAAACTGCACGAATCAACATCTGCCTTGAGGCTGGTGAGGCTTCCCCTCAAATCCCTGTCAGAGGTACAATTCACACGTTTTTCCTCAGGCTTTTATGAAGCCAGGAGTCTGGGTTAGAGAGTCTCTTGCACATCCCCTTGGAGAGGTCTCTGCTTGTCTGGCTGACAAGTGTTTTCTGCCCCTTCCACTGCAGGAATGGCAGCAGCACTGGTGAAAACTGGAGCCAGTCAATCAGGATTCCCTGCTCTCTGCAGGGCAGGCAGAAAGTTTTTATACAGTCACTTGAGACTCTAACTGTAGCCAAAGGAATGGACAAGGCATACCAACAAGGGTAAACCAAGGCACATGAACCCCAACCAGCTGAGGGTGGTGATTTCAGGAACAGGACATGCCAAGAACAGCCTCATGCAGTCACTTTACTAATGTAAAATTCAAACTGCAAAGCTCAGTGCAAAGGCAGAGGCTATGGCTGTCCATACATCAGCACACACAGCACCCTAAAGAGCCAGAGGCACCCCCAAAATGCCCCCCCACCCCCAATAACACAGATAGATGATGCCAAGGCCACACATAAGCTGGCATGGGTGTGACTTACTGAGGAGAGGTTCTCGTCTCGCCGCCTGCCCTGGCTGTGCCGGCTGATGAAGGATCGTGCAGAGAGCTTGTAGTGGTTCAGCAGACACGTGATCACCACCACCATCACCATCATCACCACCACGATTATGATTATCTGTACAAACTCCAACTCCGCTGCAAGAGACAGACAGACAGACTTTGAGCCATCAGCAGCAGGTAACTGAGCACAAGAACAACTGAAGTGGCTGAGACAACACTGACAGAACTGCACCCTTCCTGTTACAGCCTTTCCACGTGGGCTCTGTGTGCCCTGAGCCCACAAAAACCTCATTCATTCACTTTTTCAGTGTCACAGAACAGTCTCCAGGAGGGATCTTTGCAGACAATCTGTACTTCAGAGTGTTTCCCAGCTACAGCACAGACTGGACTTCCCAAAGACCTCCTGGGTGTTCCCAGTGCTGGGCACAAAACCAGGAGCATCCCAGTGCCTCACGTGCCTCTCTTGGGGCTGCAGAGCCATGAACCAACATAATTAATCCTAATGAAACAGTTCAGCTAAATGCAAGCTAAATTTCTGCAGATCTCTTCCCATCACCACCACTCCTTCCTCCAGGGAGGATGGGACTGAGCTCTCCTCGGCACATCCCTGCAGAAGCACACATCCCCTCTATCCCAGGGTGTAACAGTGGTGGGAGTTTTGCACTACCTAATTAGTGGTTTGTTTCAGTCTCTTCTGCCTTCACTCAGAGCTAGGATTAACAAATACACAATGGAAACAGATTTTCTCGTGTTCGGGTTTGGTTGTTTATTAAATCTTATAAAAAAGTACAGAGCATTCAGCAGAACTTCCAGCTACCTGCTAGAAGCGAGGAAAATGGAGAAAGATGCAGCTGCTACAAGGTCTCTTAAAGATAAACAGTCCAATAGAGAATTAACACCTATATTATTTATCCTTTTAACCCAATAACTAAATTCCCATGACGCTTAGTATGACACTGACTAACCAGAAACTACTACCTGAAACCCAGGAAGAAGGAAGAGGAACACTGAAAAAGACACCACTTAAAATCCTCCATCTCATCCCATACCTATTACTGTACTATAGAATCCTCAAATTTAAGACTCATCACTATGTGAAAGTGACACACACACACACTTTCATTTCACTACACACCCATTTTAACTTCATCACTCAAATGTGGAAGCCTTCTCCAAGGCCTCAGGTCAAAAGCAGTGTTCCCCAGGGAGTCAGTGCCTGAAAGCACAAAAAGCTCAAGAACCCCAGGTTTCTGGGATCCAGCACCAGGGATCAGACAGGGGTGGCTCAGGCCAGGGGACAGCACAGCAGGCAGTGGCAGTCCCCCACCTCTGAGCCTGCCCACCCAGCAGAGGAAGCAGGCAGGGAGATCTCCTGCTTTTGTGTGAGACACCAGATGGGTGCGATGCCTCTGCCATGGGGCCACATCCCACAGCTCCAGACAGCTCTGGGCAAGGCCAGCTGACAGTGGCAGCTTGAGTGGCTTGAACTGGCAGAAAGGAAAACTGCCAAAAGCCCTCCAAACAAACAAGAACAAGCAAACAGACTATCCAGTTAACTCTGCAGACACTTGGCAGCCGGCAGCGAGAAGTCGCTCCTAAAATTTCCTAAGGAAATAATTCCTCACACCTCTCTGAGGCTTAGGAAAATTGAGTACTGGAGGCAAACATTGTGCTGGGTCATTATTTCCATGAATTTGCTGCCCAGGGAGTACATGCCATTCCCAAACTGCTCAGTCATTACCCCCAGCCTCCTTCATGCCAGCAGTGCCCAGGACTAGGCAGCAGCAACTCTAGTGCCCAGCACAAAGGAAGGGCCAGACAGCAAAATTCAATCATTCCAGGGATTTACACTTTGTTTGCTTCTCAGCAGTGACAGCTATAAAATCCAGTTGGGGAAAGCCATGCCCTAAGCTATCATGGATGCTGCCATCTATATTTAATCTATATAGACACACACATATATATCTGCAGACACACAGCAAGGCCCATCAGATCTCAAAGGGCACCACTCATACCAGCTGGGGTGGCTTCTGCTGAGTCAGGTAAATTCATTAGTTTTTTTGTTGTTTTGTTTTTTGGTTTTTTTTTTTAATGGAAAGTTTTCTCCTGACAGGTGGCATTTGAGTGCCAGTAAAAGCAAATAAATGTCAAGAAAACAGTCCAGGTGGTGAGCGCTGCCAGTTACCTTGGAGCTCTTTCTGCTAAACAGCAGCTATTTCTGCCACTGCCCAAAATGCTCCACCAGCTCTGCCCACTGCCTGCAGAAAGCAGAATTATGCCTTGAAAGCAGGAGCCTTATCTGGCTCTTTGAGCGGATGGATGAGGGACTTGGAGGCCAGATCCTTCCAGCACCCCTAAAACACAGCTGCCTCTACTCAGGAAGGTTGTACATGGGGTGGGAAGAGAGGGATTAACAGCCAAACATTGTACAGGAGTTTTGCCTTAAAAATACTTTTTAGCTAGAATAAAAGACAAGCTCTGGGTCTTTCACAACAACCCCAACAAGTTGCCCAGTACCACTGTGAGAGGAAGAGCATGGAAGAAAACCATATTCCCATAAATGTGATCCAGCCCCAAAGCAGCACAGCTCATCTGTGGGACCCAAAAGCTGCCCCTGGTACCCTGTGCTGGAGGAACTGGCTGGAACAGGAGCTCACTGCTTCTGAGCAGACCCCAGACTGATCACAGGCACAACCACACCAAAACCTGAAGAGTTGGGAAAGGGCACGATGCAAAACCATTTTAAAAAGGCACAATGACTCTTCCCATGTCACCCTCACTATGTAGGGGTGTCCCTACACATCCCAAAGACATGTCCTGGTGCCAGCTGTAACTGAGCACTGACAGCAGCCGCCCAGCCTCCAGCAGGGTGAAGCCCCAGCACCCAAGCCAGGCACAGGGCACCCCACAACTCCCCTGGGTGTTCCCCTGGTCACCCATGAAGAGCCAGATGCCAGAGCCACTGTGCCTTCCCTCCCTGTGGGCAGCAGAGCAGCCACCCAGCCTGGGTGCAGAGCCCATCTTCTGCACAAAGCATTATGGAAAAGAAAAAAATAAGGAAAAAAACCCCCAAATGTTTTTTAAGATGAGTCACTTCAGCCTCAAAATGCAGCATATGCTTTGGCCACGGTAAGAAAACACAAGAAAAAAATATAAATGATGCCGGTGATGGAAAACTTCCTTTTCTGTTAAAAGGGGTTATATTTCTAAAGAAAAACAAGGCCAAAGTAGTAGTAAAGAAAAGTTCCTTTCCTAGAACAAGAGATCCCTTAAATGAACAAAACCTTGCTAAATTGGTCCTGGTGCTTCAGTGACACAGGTGAAGTTTTGGCCATTGGGAAGTGCTGCCCCAGCTCCTTCCCAGGAAGGAACACATAAGATGTGTCACTCACAAATGACCTACACCAGGCTTCCTGCACACACACAGAGCCAGCAGAGCCTGAAGCAGAAGAAAGGGTGGGAATTCCATCAGCATCTGGGACAACACACCAGTGTTTCCTCCATCCCTCGGCACTCTGGGACTGCTCTAACTGGGGATGTTCACCAAGAGGTGCCACAGGAAAGCACAGGATGATTACCAGAACAAAGGGGACGCTGCTTTCCAGCAGGGATGCTCCTCCTGCCCCATCTCTCCCCCAAAGCCCAGGCTCTGAGAAGCCTTACCATGCCCAGGAGCAAACCCATCCTCTATGCAGGGATGAGCTTTAATCCCAAGAACACTCAGGTTGCCCAATCTGGCCCTTGGAAAAAATAAAATAAAAGTCAAACCAAACAAAAAAAAGCCTCACACACACTCAATTTGTGCTTTTCATGTTTCAAGAGACTCATACCCACTCGAGGCAGCAAAGTTTCTGCCAACTCTCCCTCTGTTTTAACTTGTCTTCATGGGCTTCTTTTCTGCAGAAGGGAAAACAAACCAAACACACTGGAAAGCTGGATATATTCAGTAAGATTTTTATCCAAGCAGCTCAGTCAAACTAATGAAGAAAGATCATTAAAAACCCAAAGTTTGAGTTAATATGTTATTATACAAGTGCAATTCAGCTGCTATGCTAATAAAAAGCCTTTGGGGAATGAAAAACAAGCCAAACTGCAAAGCACATAATTTATAATTCTACTGGTATTCTTAAAAACACACACATAACAAAACAAGAAAAAAAATACTCAACACATTTTGTATTTGGCTTCCTAATCATTGTCACTTTTCAATTAGAAGAGACCTCATTCCATTTCTCTCTGTAATTTTCCCCAAGGGAAGTGTTATAAATGCACTAGGCTTTACAAGATGGGCATATTCCGCCTCCAAATGCAAGGCAAGGTCACACTAATTTAATTTTGCATAATTTTTATTCCAGAATACATTTCAAACTAACAGGTTCAGACATCACATGTAAGTGACACAACCTGCTTTTCCGTATTTTCTGTCTAGACGCGGCAGCTCCGGGAGCCGGGCGCTGTGCGTGCAACTGTTTTGCAACGAAGCATTTTCCCCCCCAGATCCTCCCCACCCTAAATTCGTGTATTCGTGACCAGGGAGAAGCACTTGTCACGTCCCATTCTTCACGTTCACTGCTCGCTTGCCACTTCAAACCACGCCTGGCCTTGAACAAGGGCTTGGCAGCAGATTATGGAGATGTATTAAAGAGTGATAAAGATTTTCTGCTTCCCAAAGCCCGTGCACTTCACTCTCCTGTGTTTAGGAGAAGTTCATGCCCTTGCTGACCACCTTGCTGCCCAGTCACCATGACCATAAAGTGTCTGAAGTGTATGGATTTATGTGTGGGTCCCACTGCAGACCACATTCATGGCTTGCTGCAGGAAGGTGCATCTGGGAGCTTCCTTGAGTCCTTTTAAGCAAAATATTGGCATCCACAGGTTCAAATTAATTTATATATTTACAAGGAGGGAGTGATTTGAGTCAATGGTGATGCTGGGGGGACCCTCACAGGCATAGGGGAGGTGAGGCTGGGTTACACTTAAAATGCATTGCCTTGCCTTTTACAGCTACATTTCAGTTCATAAAATGCTTCCTATAAACTTTATTAATGCTCTTCCTTCCACACAGAGTATCTCTGCAGAAGACAAACTCTCCAAACCACCACAAGTATAAAGGAGAAAAAAAAACCCAACCAGAACCTGTATTTTGCTGCAATCATTCCAGACACTCCACCTATCATTTACAGGTGGACAGGACAGCTTACAGGCAGGGTCTCAGCCAAGGTGACCTGTGCTTTCAGCCACATATAACACACATCTGCAGGTCAAATCAGTCATCCCCGAGCTTCAATTACAATTTCTGTATGTACTGGAATTGTGTATCATGTGAGAAGAGATGAGAAAAAGTGAAATTACCCAAGAGTTAATGGCTAAGATGAAGAAATGTAGCTGCATTAGCCATAATTCCTATGGAAAAAAGTTAATAAAAACCTCACACTCTCAACACACTCACACACTCTCTTAAAAATACACACACACACTTGTACAAACACACACAAACTCTTACACATTCCTACACACACATACTCTAACTCTCATTAACTCTCAGAGGCTGTGGACAGCAAAGAAGAGATGAAAGAACAAAGAAATTCAGACGGCAGATTACTCACCCTCACTCATCCGCTAGGTCATCTTAGAAACAATCAGAGTAGGCAAAGTCATTACTGCACTATTTTTGTATTAGCATCTGCTACATTTATCTTCTAATACCCCCATAAAACCAGATATGAAGGGCCCATCAGATTGTCAACAGTTGTGTTTGTTTACAAGGCAGCAAGGGAAGTACTGCAGATAGACACAGAGTATGATCTCAATACTGAGAGTGCTGCTGCAGGCACTGACTGGCAGCACCTCCAAGCTGCAGCAACACCAAGGCATCAAAGGGACCAGGATCAGGCCTGTGACGACTGGGAAGAGATGAT
The DNA here is from genome assembly GCA_013400855.1 of Buphagus erythrorhynchus. NCBI lineage: Eukaryota > Metazoa > Chordata > Aves > Passeriformes > Sturnidae > Buphagus > Buphagus erythrorhynchus. The sequence goes on from VZTT01069827.1 coordinate 30,120, forward strand.
TTTGGGCCTGCTTCATGCATCATCAGTACAGTTAACAGCTAAACTTTATTTCTGGACCCAGCACAGTCAATTCTGATGCAGTGAGCAGAAATGATGCCATGTGAGCCAGTGAGGACAGGCTGAGATGGGGCAGGAGGGCAGGGAACAAGTGAGACTCAGAAAAGGAGCCAGTTGAAAAAAAAAAAATCATTGCTGGAAAACAGGGGATAGGGCATCAAGAAGTCCTGTTCATAATGCCAAGCCTTGGGCCATAACTGTGTTTAATATAATTCTTTTTCTTCAGATGTCATCCCAGATAATCAAGCATCACATCCTCTGAGTCACTGGCAAATGATGGCCTCATCCCCTCACCCCCATTTTTGTTTATTTTAGAGGAAACAGCCCCATTTCATTCTTAATAGTCACAGAAATATCAGACTGGTAGAGGCTCAGAACATTTTTTAGTGCTTAAAAAACACAGCAACTGTCCTGGGCCTGTTTTCAGAAGGTGACCTTCCCAAGCTCACTGTGGGGAGTGGGACACGCATCCAAGGGCCAGAGAGGCAGGATCAGCATGGCAGAATTCAGCTTTTACAGGGAAATGGCAAATGTGGAGCTGGGGTCAGCAGCTCTGTCAGCCAGGATGATTCCTGGCTCCGAGCAGAGACCTGTCAACTGGACACTTGTTTAGAGAAACTCCTGAAGACATGAAACAGCCCCCTCAGAGCAATGAGAACTAACAAGGTTCTTTGGGACACACAGACTCTCTGAAATCTTGCATATGCCAATCCCTTTTCTCTTTTCTGTGCCTATTTCTCTCACCCTCCCCTTTTCCAGGATTTTTAGACAAGGTATTTCACACACAGTCAGGCTGATCCCAGCCTACCAAGATGACTGGAAGGAGTACATGGCTTTTGAAGTTACTCCCAAGGGTGAGAATAGCTGAACTGGATTAAAAGAATAAAGTCATTTTGATTTTGCACTTAAAAGATAGGTAAATTTGCTCGCTCACCAGAAAATGTTGAGCAGGGCTCACGGCCCCCACCAAACTGAGAACATCCAAAATATCTCCAGCTTCCCGAGAGGAAGCACAATAGCATCAGGTCTGGATGGTGTCTGGGCAGGGGTGAGGGCAGAACATCACCCACCCCTTTGAACAAGAGTACCAAGAGAGAGGGACACAAGAACAAGAGTTTACCATCTGCAATCATAAACAGCCTGAACCAGAAAAAAAGATTTCTACCAAATAATGAGTGAAAAAACACAGCACGCAGTATCAGCATCAAACCCCACCAGCTGACCCTGAAAGACCAAACAGGTTTTGTTTGTCAGGGGTATTTCTAACAACCAGTAAAAATAAACACATTAATAAATAAGTATTTTCGTATACCCTGGAAACACTCCTGATCAATATGTGGCTTGCTACTGTAGAGGATTTTTTTTTTCCTTCCAGCCAGCAGAAACTCATGACAAAGGAAAGCACATCTCATTTATGAACTTAGCTATAAATACTTTTGCTAACTGCCATTTAGGAATTTCATTTCCTGCTTGAGCAAGTCCTGTTGAAAGAGGCAATTACCAAATTTGTTTCTAGTTATAGAAATAGATGTTTGTCGCTGCCCACATCTGTTTCGACAGACAAATTGCCAGACGCGGACGCTCCAAGGAGAGCAAGTGCTCCATGCAGGGAGGGCTTTGCCCCCTTTCCAGAAACCTAGGGGCAATTACAGGGATTGGGATTCTGATTCCAGCTTCCTTCCAGCCCTGCCTCCCACTGCAACGGAGCTGCCTCGTGCTGACAGGGCACCTGCAGCCTCCCTCAGCTGCATCCACCTGCACGTCACCCAGCAGTGCAGCAGCCTGCTCCCTCCTCCTGCTGCAGGGACACCAGGGAATGTGGGATTCATTTGTCACCCAGCCCAGCCCAACGAGGTGCCTTGAGTTCTGGAGGTCACGAGGACCCAGCAGGCTGCACTTGCTGTGCACACAGCAAGGCAGGGAGCAGCAGGGCAGGGACATGGCACAGGCTGTCCCGCTCCATGGGGACACCCCAGTACACAGATCCAGCAGGGATGGCACAGGGGTGTCGACGTGGGGGTTTGTGGATGTCACTGGCACCAAACACAGCCTCTCCCAGCTGAACAAGTGCTGTACACACCTGGTTTCACCAGGTGTCTCTCCACCCTGGCTGTCCCCTAGGAAGTTTCCATTTCCACTTATTCTTGGGGAAACCATCCACCGTTCAATTCCCAGTGCACTCAGCCATGACCCTGCCAGAGCCCAAAGCAGCTCCAGGTGCCCTTGGGCCAGCACCCAACCCTGCCACGGTGCCCAGCAAGTCCTGTGGGACCAGTGCTCATGCAGAGGCACCTCCAGTGAGACACAGACAGCAGCAGTGCCTGTGCCTCCCTGCCACAAGCATGACACCCATCAACTCACACCCAGCATCCAGCTCAGGGACGCGACTGAGGTGCAGAAAAGCCACAAAACATCCCGAACTGTGGCTGGGTAGCCTGTGATCCTCCAGCATTTCTACTCTGTACCAGCACGGCTCCCTCATACCACCTCATTTATCAACCAGCACAGCCCCGAGGACATTCCCTGACATTTGGGAATGGTGCTGGGACCCTGCCAGGCCCCTGTTCCGAGGCTGCAGCTCCCCCAGGGGCTCCAGGACATGGGCAGCAGTGCCACAGGGGCTGCCCTGGCTCGCAGACGGGTGTTGAAACCCAGATTGAGCAAGCTGGCCAAAGCCACACAGGTCATGACAGGGCTGGAACTGCGACCGGATTTCCTCAGCACGGTCCAGGGCCAAAAAACGGGAAACACTCCCTGCTCTGCCTCTTCCCAAGCACCGTTATCATCTCTGCCACTCTGCAGCTCCTGCTCGCCAGAGGAGTGACCTTTCACAAGTCAAGGTACTTCCAGGGAACAAGGACAATCTTAAGTTACAGGCAAAATTATGCATTGCAGGGAAAAAAATATGCAAAATGCATGCAAATGCCCAGACAAGGCACACTGTGTCTGGTCACTGCAGGATTCAAGTTCAGCTCTTGAACTGGTCTGAACTGGTCGCTGCCACCAGATGGGAGCGAATGCATGTGCACACTCTCACAGAGATGTGAAAAAAATTTTTATATATATATATATATATACACACACACCAGAGTGAATGGGGGAGGTGAGTACAACCGCCCCAAATCTGACAAAATTAAAGGTAATAAATTTACTTCCACCTCAGCTGCAGCAACAGCCTGAGAAAGGTTTTAACTCCCACAGCAGATCTGCTGGGAAGTCTGTTCCTTGGGGGGGTCTGCATGTGCAGGTTTTAGGGCACACACAAAGAGAAGGCCAGGCACAGATGGGGTTTGGGGCCAAGAACAGGGCTGGGGTCACCTGCCCTTCCTGAACATCCTCGTCCTGGGGTTCCCTGCCTTCCCCAAGCAACCCAATCCCATCCCGGGATGCTCTGCCCCCTTTCCCAAGCATCCCCATCCCGGGGATCCCTGCCCTTCCCGGCCATCCCCATCCCGGGGATCCCTGCCCTTCCCGGCCATCCCCATCCCGCGTGTCCCNGGCTGGGGTCACCTGCCCTTCCTGAACATCCTCGTCCTGGGGTTCCCTGCCTTCCCCAAGCAACCCAATCCCATCCCGGGATGCTCTGCCCCCTTTCCCAAGCATCCCCATCCCGGGGATCCCTGCCCTTCCCGGCCATCCCCGTCCCGGGGATCCCTGCCCTTCCCAGCCATCCCCATCCCGGGGATCCCTGCCCTTCCCGGCCATCCCCATCCCGGTCCATCTGCGTCCCTCCTGCCGCCCCATTGTGCCGCCGCCCCGTCCCATCCCCAGACACACGGGGCAGGGGGGCTGCGGGGAGCCGACCCCCGGGTCAGCCCCCGCACAGTGGGCTCGGGGGGAGGCGGAGGAGCCCCGGCCGGCCCGTCCCGGCCGCGGTGGGGCCGGCCCTGCCCCGCCACCTGCCCGCCGGGATGCGGGATGCGGGCGCAGCTGCCCCGCACCGGGGCGGGAGAGGGCACAGCACCGACGGGAGGATTATCCACGGACACAGCCTGTCCCCTTTTCACTGCATTTAACAATAAAGCAGTAGCTATAGCAACGGGGTTAATTAATGCAGCGATTTGCATAACTAAAACTCCGCACCCATTCAGAGCGCGCCGATGCGTTCGCTCGAACGGGGACCCGCACCCAGGGCTGCGGGGACACCCCCGGTGCTGCCATCCCCTCCTCACCCCTCCGTCCCCACCAGGCGTTTGCACTCCAGCATGTGGAAAAGAGCAGGAAAACGGGGACCGAAGTGTCCTTCAAAAAAATAAAACTGAGGGGAAAAGTGATTTTCAGGGATGGAGGGAGTAAAGCGCATTCCAAGGCAGAGGGGGTAAGGAGATAGGGAATGTAAAGGTTTCAGACTATCGTATAACCAGAGGGGGAAATGTCTTCTCACCACAAACATGCATCTGCATGATGTCTAGACAGTCATAAAAAGGGCAATTAAAGTACTGCAGGCTGCAGTAAGCCAATGTCTCCTCTCCCAGTCTAAACAGTTGAAACATACTGCACGAACTTTGGGGGGAAAAAAAAAAAAAAAAAAAAAAAAAGGACCGAGAGAGAAAAAGACAATTTTGTAAGGAAAAATGTTTTGAAATTCAGCTTTAAATAAGCCAGTAAATTAATTCAACCTTGTCACATCTCTGCCTTATAACATATCAAATATTCCGCCTGCGTCCTGTCTAGACTGCGATAACAAAGGGCATTTAAAGCCCTGCAAGATGCGCTGACAGAGTAGCCATTTAAAGACGCAGTATTGCTTTCTCCATCTAAAACGATTTGTCAGATGGAGTTAAAATGAAAATGATAAGTAATCACTCTGGTTCACAACCATTTCAAAAGGGAAAAAAAACCACAAAACCCCCACAGCTCATAGATATAAATCCCACTAAAATCATTCCAATGTATCATTCCAGTGGGATTTGTCTGGCCTCTTTTTTTATGGCATTTGCTTTTTTTTTTTAATTTATTTTATTAATCTGAAATGTCAGTAGCTTTCTGCAGCACATGCATTTCTAAATAGGAGTGTATTAAGTTTGAAAAAGCCAGCTCCAAGTTTTAACTGATTTATTGGCATAAAATGATGACTTGTGGAAAAACACTATTATAACCCCAAGGGTTAACAACACTGAAAAGGAATTTTTTGTTTTTATTTACTTGGAAACAAAAGAATAAACTATCACATGAGAAAAACTGGCCAGTCCCCATCACTGACACAGCTGAGCCTGCTCAGCTCCAGTCCTCAAGAATGCAAAAAAGAAAAGAAAGTTAAAGCAAACTATGTGGGTATGCAGAGTGTTGGGTTTTTTTACTTAGAAAGGATGGTTTTCTGGAAAAACCAAAACAAAATATAATCCTGTCTAACACAAAAAAAAAAAAATCACTCTCCCTCTCTGAGCTTTATCAATTATTGAAGAACCAAAAAACCCAAAATAAAATACACAGGTGAAATCACTGATCTGCTGAAGGAGGGCAAACACTGCCTGTGACAGAGCCAGGCCACACTGGGCCAACACTTCCACCCCAGTGCAAGACTGGCCTGAGAGACTTTTGTTGTGACATGGCATGACCACATGCCCCTGGCATAACCCTGTGCCCAGCCCCTGGTCCAACCCCACTGCCCAGTCCCTTCTACAGGGAGAGGTCACTGTCAGAGTCATCCCTGGAAATCCAGAATCAGCTTGAATTCTTCTCTGCTCCTCACCCTATAGCATCCCACCACCACCTCATCTGCACCTCCCTCTGTCTCTCAACCCTTGTTTCTTAATTATTATTTTAATAAGACTGTTTCCAACTTCATTGTTCATTCCGCAATAGCCCAAGGGCTACAACTGTTCATTAGACAGAATTTCTGCTTTAATTGCACTGACACAGATGTGTAGGTTATCTGGAAGAAATTACTAAAATGAGCAGTAAAGAATGGAGCTGGATACTTTTCTTCCCTTACGGAGAGCTTAATTTGACATTATTTCCCCCCACACCCCGTACAAGCAGCATCATTCTCTGCACTCTGGGTTGCAGAGGAATTAACCCCAAACTGCTCCCACTGCACACAGGTGCATGAGGATTCCCACAGGGGTGAGAGGGGCAGGTTTGGGGGCTCTGTGGTCTCCACCACTGCCAGTGGGGTGGTCTGTGCCCCCCTCATGTGAGCAGCATAAATCTGTGACATTCCCCTGAGAGTGGAAGCATCTGGGACCATGGATGAAGCTTTGGGGAAGAGTTGGGCTACCACTGCTCAACATGCCTGTCCCTGCATGTACCAGGACTGAGGTGGGAAATAGACTCCCTTGGTCCCCCCTCACCCTCTGAAAAGAAGAAACACCAAAAAACATCATCACTTCTGCTCAACAGTGCCTGGGCTTCGAACCCACCATGGCTGTGCAGCTGTCAAAGCCATGGAGTTCACATGAACTTCCTCTGCAATTCATGTTGGCAAGAGCCAGACACATAATAGCCCTGGATTCAGAGAGAAAGAGCTGCCAGCATTATTTCTATTTAAAACCTCTATTCGAGTTTCACAGACTCATTCTTCACACATGATACACATGCACACACACACACA
>VZTT01069831.1:0-15527 GCA_013400855.1 Buphagus erythrorhynchus
AAGAAAAAGAGAAAGCACACAAGTTTTGAAGGCCCAGGATCAGAACTGAGTTTCTTTCCTGTGACTGAGACAACACAGGAGAGTGTGTGGTCCATCAGGAGGGTCTTGTCCTGGGGATGCTCCCCTGGGGACAGGGCAGCTCACCACATCTGCTGCCAGCATGAGACAACTGCATCTTTCCCAACATGCTCACATTTGTTAGATTTCTTTTGGCAAAACCCTGGTGTGGCATTGCTGGCCCTCCTGCTCCTGTTCCTGGGAGGGGAGTCTCCTCCATAGGGAAAGATGACATTCCCACCTCCTGCAGGCACAGCAGGAGATCTGGAACAACCTAAGTAAGGGAAGCACTGTGACACAAGAAGCAAATACCACTTCTTCTGCTTAAGTCATGAGCTGTTGCCTATCTTGTTTTAACTGTATCTGTGTGAGATGCAAGAGAATTTAAAATAAATTACTGAAAAGCTTTTTACTTTTCTCACAGGAAAAAAAAAAAGCCAAAATAAAAGCCCCAAACACCAACAGTCTGACAGCAAGAGTAACCTCCAGTTCAGTGTCAGCTTTAATGGAAGAGAAAACATAAGGAAACGTTTTCATTTTGGAGGTCCCAAGAGACTCTTCCAAACAATACCAAGAAAAAACATTGCAGAAGTGCCAAGAATCAGGGGAGTGCTCCATTTACTTATTTTTATGGTCAGTCACTGATCATGCTGATATTTAACTTTGGCTCTGAAATCTTAGCTGTGTTAAAATAAAGATAATACACAACTCAGGGTAAATCCAAAAACAAACTGAGACATTCACAGAACTACTGTTGCTATCTCTGAATGCTGATTTGTAGTTGATATTTTATATTTTTACCTTACAGATTTCTAGGACAGTGATATCTTTTGGTATTACATTCAATGCAGTGGATCATTTTCTGTTAGATTTCCTATGCAAGTAGCTAAAATACTTATTCATTTGCCAGAAGAACAAATCTGAATTTATACATTTAAACCACCAAAATGCTTACCACAAGTTTTAAACTCTCAGTGGCACCCAAAGGCTTTCAATAAAGTATAGGGTGCCACAAAATAGAAAAAATAAGGCAAGTGGCCAAATAAAAAAACTCCCAACTTTCCACAAGGTCCTTCAGACTATGGCATTTACATACCTAGAGACAACAGCCAGCACTGGAATTATCTTAGAGATATCAGCTGTCTCACTTGCTCAAGCCTCCACAAACATTCCACCTCTGCAGTGCCTGGGAAAGCCACTGACCCTGGGATGGTGGCCAGTGGCCACTGGAACTCTGCAGAGCCCACGGGGTGAGCGAGTTACAGAGGCAAAACCTGTCACAGCAAATGGGCTCTCCCATTGTACCTGGTCATGCATTATACAAAAATCACCATTTCTACTGTACTGCTGTCCCTTGGAGCAATGGGGGAGATCCAGCAGTGCTCAGATTAGTTACCACCCACTGAACAAAGCACTCAAGGTGGCACGCTGCTCACTGCTGAACTGAAGAGCTCCATTCTAATTTTACAGTGTTCCTTAGATGAAGCATCTCACGGTATCTCAGTGACTCTATCTGGGTTTATTTGATGCTGCCAAATTTCCTCCTCCAATCCTGTCTATCTCCTCTCTCACTGGCCTCTGTATTAATGAGACTGAGTTAACAGATTGTGGCATGTCAACATGCTGAGCTGACATCCTGCTGCCCCCTCCGTGTCTGTCTGACTTTTAAGCTTTTTCTTTCCATTTCCCTTCTGGATTATGTGTAACATGCTCTGTAGTCCAGGAATGCCTCTTGCTTTGGCTGCCTTGCCTCTCTTTTTGGCATGCTCATGGAGCCACAGGGAATCTTGCTGAGGCCGGCTAAGTCACATGTTTGCCCTTTAATGAACATTAAAAAGAAAGCAGAATCTCTGCCATTTTGATGTTTCTATTAATACAGGCCACAAGAAAGCTTAGGTTCCTGCTAGGAAGATCACAAAAAAACCAAAGGCTTCTGTAGCAGCTGATGCAGAAGGGCTTGATCATATTGCAAAGAAAAGATCAATTATCAGGCAGTACATAGCACGTGCACTCAGTTTAAATTTGTTCAGCACAGCAATTTGGTAAATTTTGCTGTCACTTCCTGGCATTTCTGAGCTTTGTCTTGAATGACCTTTACTTAGAGATTTATTTTCACTCACTGAACTAAAGATGCTCAGCACAATGGAAACATGTCTTTGGGAAGTCACCTTATGGGAAACATCTTGAGGCTGGGAGCTGAAGCAGTGACATTCTTTCATAATCCTTTCCACCCTTCTCTGGGATCCAGCAAAGGTGGAGAACATTTAGGGGATTATAATTTGTTTTTCCACAGATGCCCCACACAGGGACATGCAAATGCAGGTGTGCAAAGACCAGGGGGAAGCAGGGAGAGGGAAAGACAACATCCCCAGCACTTCAATTTCAAGTTCAGCTACAAACACGCCCAGGAAACTCAAACTCTGGCTCTCGAACAGTGATTTGCTGTGTAAAAAGCAACCACCAAACGAAAAATATGACCGTGTTCAGCTGGAGTGACCTTTGCAAGAAATCTAGGGGAAAAGAAAAGAGCAGAATCTTTCTTTCCATGGGAGGATTGTGAATTGTCTCCCAACTGCACTCCTGAGCGTGAATCAATTTTCTTCCAGTCGATAACTAGCGCAAAGGTTCTAACCTTCATTTGTGCTCCAAATACTCAATCGGGGATGTAGAACACATACCAATTAAGCAATTCAGCTAAAATAAGAAGGCCGTGAACCAACATCGTTGCTGCAGCTGCCCCTGAGGGATCGAGGGTTAGCAGCTTGGGGAAAAGGTAATTTATTGAGCTTAATACTCTGCGAAATGTTCTCATGATAATAAGATTGTAAGATCGTTTTAATATCTGAAGTCATGTTGAAAAGGTCATTTCTCACTTTTTACGCCTACCTAAGTCATGTAAATTAGAGCTACTCAAACAGAGTAGAGGATGTTTGCAGCCTAAGTTTTTCTACGTTTTTGGATGACAGATAAAAATGTCAGTAATCCCATGTGGTGGGCACAACCAGCCAGTGACCATGAGTTTTAGAACAGCAACAGTAATGGAAGGAGCTACTTTTGCTGTGCATTAGGCCAGCATTTCATCTTTGACCTAACAGAAACTATTCAGACTTTTGTCCTCCTTTTTAATGTTGTGATTTGTTAAAAAATTATTTCAAACACACTACATGTAATCTGAAAGGGGAGGGGAATACAGCTGATGTGTTTGCCAGAAGTTTTATAACCCAGGGAAATGGGGCATTGGCAATTTCACAAAGTACTTGCCTCTTTCCCAACATGCTTTTTTCCACAAGAGAATTAACTTGGAGATTCTTTTTTCTTTCCTTTTTTAAAAATGCTTTCTAGGCAGAAACTTTGTAGACTTTGCCTCCACATCTCCCAGCCAACATTCCTAAATCACAACTTGCAGCTGCCCTTGCTATTGCAGCCTCAGAGCTTCCATTTGGCAGAGCACCAGCATCATGCCAGGATGTGATGTTTCTGTGATGTGCACAATTACCCAACAGGGATGGAGCAGAGATCCCCAAACGCATTTCACTAAGGCCCCTGAATCATATTTGAAACCAAGTCTTCAAAATTTATAACGGCATTAGGCTATCTAGGCCCTTAGTTTCATTTATGTTTTGAAGCTTCAAATCCATCACACAATGGAGCTAAACGAGGGCATTATTCAGAGCAGTAATGCACTTGATCCCATGGAGGCTGAAATGATAGAAATCCCATCCTGCTCTCTTCTTTTATTTTCCAGCATCTTCTTCCCTCCTCATCTTTCAGCCCCAACTCTCGTCCTTTACACAGCCACTATAAAAAACAAGCCTCCCAGGAAAACCTCCCTTGCCACCCCCCTTCCCAATAATTTTTCCATCTCCTTTCTCCTGAACCATTGCCCCATTTGTGACTCCTCACTGGTCAGGACACAAGCTCTTCACAGGAAAAGTCGCCTGTTTTTCTCTGCTTGGCAGTGTGCTCCAGAGGTGCTATGCAAACGATTTATTATAACAGATTATGGCCCAGAGTAATTTAATAGACTGGAAAGCCCAGCTGAGGAGAGCCAGCGATCCAGCATTCACAAAGCGTGCCACGCTTGTATTTTTCAATACATAATACATAAATCTCTCTGCTGCTGTGGCTCTGTTTTCAGATTTGCTGGGTTTTGTATGTGAAAATTTTCCGACTATTTATCAGCTTGATCTTCTCTGTCAGCCTTTATCATCCCTTACAGTCCTCCTGGAAACAGAGAGATCAAGGCAGCTGCCAAATAATGTCACAGTCTTCCAGGGGTGGGGTTCTGCAGAGGGCTGTATCCCTCCAGGACGAAACTGTCACCCTTATTATGATACTAGCAATAATAACAATAACATCAAGCTGCACCTCTCTATCTTAGCAGAAAAGCTGGCAGGGAGAAGAAATGTCTGCATGCTTGTCTTCTGGCTTCCTTGGTTAGGTCCAAAGGGTTGAGGGCAAGACACTTGGAAAAAAAGAATCCCACTGTGACATTTGGGGATTCACTGAGTATGACTCTTCCAGGATAATGCTTCACCTCATTATGATCTGTTTTGCTACTAATTGGTCACACCTAATAACAACCCTGCCAGGAACTTCACCAAGTCCCATGAGAGCACTTAGCTGACAAGAAGTTCCTGCCAGCTTCCAGGTAACACCCTCCTCACTCAGCTCCATCAATGCTCACTTTGCTTTTCAGGCCTTTTTTTTGCTAAGGAACACTTGGCATCCAGCTAGAAAGTTTTTCCAACATGAACTGTGCTTTCAAGGAAGGTGATCACAAACGAAAGACAGAAAATGTAATCCTGAAAAAATGAGAAAATGGAGATCCTGAGCAAAAGTGAGAGAAGTTTTCATTTGGCCAATGGATTAATGGTTAAACCTGAAACCTGCTTTTTACTTGGTTAGATAAATGTGAGAGTATTTGCATGCAAGGCAAAAAACACAAGGAGCTTCAGTTTTGAAGTCTGTCTTCAATGAGAGGCTCCAATTTGGATGTTGACTGCTCCTAACAGTCCATCACAGAAGGCTCTTGAGCACTGGCACTTACAGGGCTGTCTCCTCCTCTCCCCTTCTCCTCAGCAGCTACCGAGCAAGCGAAGTTCCCAAAACACAAGCAGAACTTACGCAACTGTGAAACAATAAATCACATTTGCCTCGCCTTGGCAGTCTGTCTGCTTTGCAAATTTGCACCCTGCCTGGGACGAATGTGGCTGTAGGTATTTCATGGGCAGAGCCAAGCAGTGGTTAACGGGAAACCTCCTGTCTGCTCCTTCCAGCACGTGCCAGGCACTGCAGCCTGAGCATTAATAGATGATGAATCGTGATTTGGGAGAAATATATGTTTTACGTATAGCTTAATATGCATTCATAAAGAAAGGCTGAAACCTGTTAATTCCCGGCATTTATACCTTCAGCCAATTTAAAAAATTCCAGCACAGTTTTGGAGGAGCTAGTATTTCCTTGTAGACTGGAAAAATCTCTGCAAAAGGGAAAAATAAAATCTAGAAGTACATGAAGAGTACAAATTACAGAATACATTTTCTGCAATTCTCCAAAACTTATCTGGAATGCTACTTTAAAAAAAATGGTGAGGGTATAGGATTATGTGGAAAAAAATGCACACCTTTCACACATGTTTTTAAGGTCAGCATTTTTGCAGCATACATAAAAAAAGTGCAGAGAAAAGCAAGGTACTCCAAATAGTTTCAATCTTTTCATTAAGATCACTTTCCTCTAATTCTTTTCATAACAACAGCAAAGCCTCTTCCTGAGTTTTTATAAGTTTTGTATGGCATAATCTCTCAAGAAGTAAAAACAATAAGTGATGGTCTAGTGGAGTTACCGCAGTCAACAAAGAAAAGGAGTGTTTATTGCTCAATTAGAGACTTCAAGAAATGCCAGGTCTGTAAGAGACAATCAAGCCAGGATTCATCTGGCTATTGTAACTCCAGGCGCCTGGTTCCTCACTCTGGCCAGTCCTTCCTTTGGCTCCAGCCCTCCTCACGATCAATAAAAGGACTGGGCCATATTCAGCCAGATTCTGAAAACCACAGCCACACCACCAGCCAACCCCCTTCATGCTGCTCACAAGGCAGCAGCAGCTACGTGGCAAACTTCTGCACGTTACAGACAGATGGGTTTTAAATAAAAGCACACAGCAAACCAGATCTCTAAGAAACTCTGCTCCCAGGAGGCCATCCAGAGCCAGCCTACGATGCTGGAGGGAAGAGCCTGGTGCTCTCCTTCACAGACCATTCATCCCTTTGCTAACTGCTGCCTGCATAGAGCACAGCCAAGAAAGCAACCATAGAGTGCTGAATCTGGAAAACGTGAAGCATGAAAGAAGTGTTTAACTTCATATATTCAAGCAGATCAAAGATTTCTAACTCAAACTTTCTACGCGTCAAACTTTGCAGCTGTTCCCTTTATCAGCTCACAAGGAAAAAGTCTCCATGGATTGGTGCCATTCTTCATAAAACCTCAATTGCTCTGCAATAAAAGAGGTCTAATTTTTACAGTACAGTTCTGCTTATATTTAGTATCAACATCTGACCACAAGTGCCAAATATAAAAGTTACTGGGACTCACTTTAATTGCATTTCGTGCTCTCTTTGTGTACCAAATCTTTTAGCCTTACTCAGTGAACAGCTGACATTTGCTTCTACCAGTAAATACTTATCTTCCCTTCAATGTGGAAATCCAGCATTAACTTCCATTTCTTTAGACTGGAACCAAAATATTCTTCACATATAAAATTCTACGTGTAATATTACATGATGAGAGCGCTAGGGAGGACTCAGCTGTCCTCCCTTTAAAATTTTCTCTAAAGCAAGAATAAACATAATAAAAAATGCACCAATTCCTTTCTTTCCTGCTCTCCTCCTCTTGAGGAGTTCTCAAAGCCAATTAAGACATCATTAAACAGTCAGGCCCAGCAATGGAAGGCAGAGCACCATGGAGCACCTACAGCAGCTCGTTAGAGCAAAGGCCATCATCCCAATTAAGGACGTTCAGTGCTTAAGCAGCACAGCAATTGCAATCCTTTTGGCATTCAGGACTGTGTGACCCTGGCAGGGATGAGGGTGCTGCCATCCTGTTTGAGAGTGCAAATTAAGCTTCCTATAGTTAGGTGCAAACAGGTTTTCCATTAACTTCTTCCTTTCCCAATATTTAGTTTAACTACCTGTGTTAAAGCCAGGGGCACATTTACTGGTAAGAACGTTCATTTGCAGGCCCATCTCCTTCCCAAATACCTAAAGGAGTCTCCAGCAATAGTTTCATGTTAATGCACATCTTGGTTAAATAAACCAGTTTTCCAGGCTGCTGGGTTTTCATTTACATTTCTGGTAGATTAGTCTGAGCTGTGGAACTGAACACCACTATATCAGGAAATAGGAAGAGGTAAATTACTCCTTTCTTCCTACCTGAGAGCCAACTGGCTCCACCAAGTCCCAGCCACTGGAGATGCCCATGAACCTCTCTGCTTCTGGGGGCAGTACACAAACCCCCTTAACCATGGAATATAGGTACCACCCTCAGCTAATGAGATGTCCTGGGGGCACCTTCCTTGGGCTTTGAACTGGGATGTTTACCCAACCTACCTGAGGCAGTCACCAAGAGGGAAAAAAAAAGAAAAAGGAATGATAATAAAAGGTTGATTAATTATGTGCAATAACTGGGACAGCATATCATGAAAATTCCATTCTTGTTTACTCAGCTAATTCACTTTTTATGAGTGTTTAGGCTTTAAAGCAAAACAAAGCACTAATTACCCAATTAACGAGCAATTAAGTTACTGCAGCCTAATAGCCTGTACAGTGGCTGCCTTTATGAGTCTGATGGTGAGTTAGAGACCCATTAAACAAATTTATACACAGCTGTAGCAAACATTACATTTCCAGAGATGTTACATTACATGCTAATATTTTCACAGCCTTGAAACATCATTCACTGGTTTAGTGAATAGTTTGCCAGTTTACTCAGCCGAGCTCTGACAAAGGGAAGGTCTCTCATGTTGGACCAGCAGCTACAACCCAGGGATGGATGAGAAGTGGATCTCTGTATTTCAAAGCCTTCTTGAAAAATCAGGTGACTTTTAACCAAGGTGAGTAACATTTACCTTAAATTTTTTAATTTTGCCTTAATTTAGGAAGAAATCACAGTCAAGTAATTTTCAACAAATTATTGCATATATTTCAGGAGTCTTAGCTGCTCTCTGCAGCAGGTGACATTGTAGTGGAAGTTTTAGGTTGGCAATTGGGTTGTGAAGATGAGGACATCTTACTGTGTGGAGAGACAAGATGTTTCTGTAAACTCCTGTGAGACAGATGGGATTACCTGTGAGGAAGCAGGACAGCCCTGAGTGATGGTGCAGCATTAGAAGCAAGCTCTGCCCTCCTGCACAGTGAGCAGCAACAAAGCACAGTGGCATGAATGCTAAGGAAGAGTTTGGTCTTAGCTCCAGTGCTCTCTTCCCTTCAATGACTTCATCAAACCAACCATATTATATCTGTATTTCAGTGTGGTTCAATTTTCACATCAATAATGGGTGTATCTTTTAGTGCAATTTTGATTGCATGGAGAAAAGCTCTATTTGTAAAGCAACCACTTCATCACAGTTTAAGAAAACATATTTTTTTCTGAGTGAGACTAAATGAAACTCAAAATAGATGGATCATTTCTTTTTGCCCATATGAGACAGGTTTCCATTTATCTACTAGCACATGAAAAAACCTTAGTTCACCTCTTTCACAGGCATAGTATCACTTCAAAGCACAGGCTGCACTAAGTAAATAAGGAATGTTTCATAGACCAAAAGCATGTAAGCAGTGCAGTATTTCCCTACCAGGCTGCTGCATTTCCCCAGGAACTCCATGGAAACGTGCTGTAAGCAGTAAAGATTATTGGGTATAGTGGTGGCCTGACTTTAACCTGATGTTAAAGACAAGCCATTACTTGGAAGTCCAGGAGCAGAAAGTGTATTTTTTTCAAGTTGCACACACACACATATCAAACCTTCAAGCTGGTATCATCACAGTGCCACTGAATTCCATAAACTGCCCAGGTCTGGTTCCTGCATGTTTGTTAATAAATACAAAACACACCTGTGCTAATGAATTTGAAAGCATGAGGAGACCTCATCTGTCTTATGGATAAACAGAGCTCTGCTCACATCCTGCCCCCAGACACCTCCCCAAGCAGAACTGCTAATGAGGCCCCACTGCCTTTGGCCTGTGCTTAGAGTTCCTTCTTGTGTAAATTCTCTGATATCTAATAAGGCATGAGCTTAAGCTTCAACATTTCCCCTACTGGGAACACTGAAGATGTGTTCTTTTCCTTCCTTTTTCCCCCCCACAAACACTGCAAGAATTTACTGGGTTTGAGATATTTATTGTTCCATCAAATTGGATGGACCAACTCTCTGATGGGATTAAAAAAATTATTAGAATGGGGAGGTACACACACACACACACACAAGGACGTGATTGCACAGATTGTGCTTTCTTAGGAAACCAGGCTAAATGAGAAAAGCAACCATCTCCTTTGGTGGTAGATGGCTGCACAGATAAGTGTATCAAGGTAGGTTTTGTAAGGTATTTAAAACCAGCATGGCATGGAAAAAACAACAGGAGCAACAGCACAAAGCCAGAGCAGTCCTCATTTTTGTGATCATAAACAGTGTAAGGAAGGTAAATGGTCAGCCAAAATGAAAAATGTGGAAAACAAACCTGAAGGCAACAAATGAGAGTCAAAGGAACTACATCTCACCTAAACAGGGACATCTTTTAATCATGTCTTTATTAATGCTTTCTTAAAAACTTCATCACCCATCAGCCACTGAAACTGGCAACCCACCAGCATCTGGTTTTGATTGAATAATGTCTCCCAATTTATCTTTCGTCTTTCATTTTTTAATTTTAATTTTTATTAAAGAAAAGGTCTTACCTGGCCTGTTTTGTATTGTTCTCTCTGCTCTCTTTTTTTTTTTTAAATCTAAAGTAATTTCAAAGAGTGAGCGTCAGATATCAAACCCAATATCCTTTTTCTCATTAGCACTTTTCCCGTGCAGACCTTCAAATGTGGTAATAATTAATGAGTCTGTGTCAGAAAATGAATAAAAGATGGCTCAGATGCTTCACTGTTCAGGGCTGACCTTTAGCTGAGTCTACTGTATTAATATATTCTTGTGTTGTCAGACTCAAAGAGCTAACTGCCTTATGAATTATTTATCAACACAAAAAGTCTTAACCAGAAACAGTGTTAACATTAATTTCTAACCCTCTGTGTCACAGCAAAGCCTGCCTGCACTGCATAATTGAATTTTAGTTTTAGACAAGCAATCAAAGCACAAGTCGCTGTTGTTGTAAGTGTGGCTGCCTATGATAGCAAGAGGAACGGCTGCTCTTTTTGCACATCTGGTGCATTACAGGCACTTCAGGTTCCTGTGAGCAATAAGCCTGGCTGCAGACAAACGTGGAATGGGTTTGCAGGGATCAGGAGAGCTGTGGCTCCCTCCTCCCCAGCACACCTCTGGATGCTGAGCTGCTTATTACCCTGCTATTGCCATTTCTGAGTGGGGCTGGTATGGAGATGTGCTAATTCTCTGCTTTGAGCACCCTGAGGGGCTGCCTGCTACACCTGAACCATGGGGGATGAGGCTGGGAAGACAGTCCAAAGACTCTGCTGGCTCCTGGTTTTGCTCTTCCACCTGGTCTCTCCCAGATGAGAGTCCATCTATCTCCCTGCTTTCCCCTGTGTGCTCCCCAAATGCATGAGCTTCTGCATCCCCATCATTTGCAGCTGTTGTGGAAGGGCTTTCAGCTGCTATCCCCAGCCAATTCTGAGTAACTGTCAAACTGATTTACAGGTTAGGCTTAATTTGTATCACATCAACCCTACTAAGGCCTAAGATTCAGGGGCTCAGTTAGGACTTAAGGGCTGCATTCACAACTCTTTCCTGCAGGAGAGTCTTGGGAAATGATGCCTGTTCTGGACCAAGAGCAGAGATGTAACAACACATGTGTAGGAGGGAAATGACTCTATTCCCTGGTGGAATACATCAGCCTGTGCTCACAGCTCCTGGAAAAGCAGCACCAGTCTAGTACCTTTTTCTTCATTTCACACTCAGTGACTGAGGTTTGGTCATCCCTGAAGAAACAGTTCAGAGATTACCAACAGAGCATGAGGACCTTATAGAAATGAGACATGGCTTTAGGCTCTAAATCCTGCAACAACTCAGCCAAAGAGCAGCTTTGGTAGCTTTCTCCCTCTGTTCTCAGAGTCAGCAAGGGCAAAAAGAGAATTAAATCCCCTTGGCTCTTTCCCATCTAAGTAAAGAAGGAATTGGGAACTCCTCAGTCCTGCAATATCTCTTCTCTTACTTTTCCTGGGAGCTTAAACCCAGGGGCTGAATGAGAACCAAGAAAGGCCAGCACAGAGAGAAGCTGATGGACCTCCACAGGAACTCAGGTCCGAACAGGGATGATGGAGAAGCATCAAGAGCTCAGACAAGTGACTGTGCAGCTGAGGAGAGGAAGACAGACACCCTGTGAAGCACAAATGCTGCAGCTCCTTCAAGGGAGAGTAACCCCACACAAAGAAAAAAAGGAAAAAAAACCTGTCATTCAGCTGTGCATCACCTCAGTGCCTGATACAGGGAAGGAGTTTGACTATGTCTGCAAAACCTGTTGTGGCCTCACACTGAACCCAGCTCCTGCTGAGGATGTTCAGATCCAGAACAAAACCCCTGAACCACAGGTACACTGACTCTGGGGAAGAAAAGCTGTTTTTACAAAGCTACCAGCAGGATCTAGATGCTTAATTCAAATTAATGGAAACTGAATGCCTTAATCCCCGAGAGCTTTGTGAAATTTTAATAAAGAAGATCTCTACTGTCTCCAAAGTGAGGAATGAGCACTATCCCTTACCTAATGACTGACTTGGTAATCAAAGGTTTGCTCTTCCCAGAAGCTGTGTGTATCATGCCTTTGCAACAAGAAAGCAGATGACTACGAGTGTTTTAATCTGAGCTGAAAGGTGCTGAGCTTTGTGGGTGTTAGGCTGTGTGATTCTGGGTTTTCCATCCAAGATTGCCAGCCAAGTTTCAATGGAAAACAAGACACGACATTTTTCAACACTCTGCTAACTCTTCTTAAGACTAATCTTTTATAGGCGCTGGGATCTTCAGAGCAGATTATTTTCTGTAGTTGTTTTTATTTTTACTCTGGAGCCTATGATGGAATAAATCAGTCTTTGCCAAACCAGATACTTTTCTTTGGCAGACATTTGCATATTAAATCTAAAATTGTTTGCCATGGCACAGTGAAAAGCAATTCTTGAAAGCCACTTCACATCCTTCCTGCAAGATCTCACTAGCACCTCTGTAAGTAACACCAACCTGTTTTTTTGGAGGCCTGATAACCTGGCACATTCAGCTGTTCCTTGTACTGTTAGTGCTCCAAGCAAAATCGATGATCAAAGGTCTGGAAGACACGCACTCCTGCAGTAAATCCCCAAGACAGCTCAGGTCTCCCTTCAACTTGGTATTTATTAGCTTTTTCCCCAAACACAGCACAAGATGGTGACGACTAATTCCCATCTGCACACGCCTGCTCCCAAGCTATGGAAAATGACTCCACAGGCCAACTGGAAGCTGAATAGTTTATCCATGAGCCAAACAAGTGAGATTTAAGGATGAGTGATACGCTGGGATTGACTCTTTGCCCTGCCAAAGGCTCCTGGAGGGTACATCCTATGCAGTACATCACAACATTGGCAAACAGATGGAAACAGCTCCTTGCTTTATGGCTCTTGCAGCAGCATGGTGACCTGCTCCGGATCCTGCTGCCTCCCATGTCCCAAACTCTCTCTGCTGGTTGCGTAAAATATGTTACAATTGGGGATATATATATATTTTTTTAATCTTCCACTTCAATATACCAGACTAAGCTAGTAAAAAAATGAGACGGTCATGCTCTTTTAAAATAACAAAACACCCACCCTGGCAGTTATGACATAACCCGGCAGATTTTTCTTGTTACTTTGCTGTTTTAAGTGCCTCACTCAATGTGAATCCAATTACCAAGGCCTTTGTTTTCCCTAACAAAGGGACTGTGTTTCGGGGCTCCGACTCATCTGGCTTTAATCATCTCTCATGAGGGGAGCTCACTAACAACCACCTTGGGATACCTTTTATGACAGATTTGGGAAGGCGCATGAAAGAGGGGGTGGTTGGAAGAAAAAGGAGATGAGGTAGATCCCCTGCTCCCTTTTTTTCTTGGTTTTTTTTTGACAAGTGCATAGGCTTTCCACAGTGCTCCAGTAAACTCGAGTATGATACACCCCCGGCCACGGATGGAAGTGATTTTAGAGTGGCCATTTTTTTGGACTGAACTGTGGTTTATTTTAGAAATCTCCAAAGAATTCTGAAAGAAGGAAGGAAGGGAAAAAGCCCAGCCCTGGATCTTCCCTGGCCCATGTGGCTGAAAATTACCCATTTTACTACTATGCAGGCCCATGCCAGTTGGCCAACCTGGACAGAAATGTTTTCTTTTCCCTTTTAGCCTTATTCTATAACAGATTTTTCCTCATAAAAGTTACAACTGGTGCAGCTCCTCTAAAGTTTGAAAAGCAAAACTTTTGAAATCCATAGGACTCAATTCATGTGGCTGAGCAGCACAGATCCTTCAAGCAACACAAGGAATGAGACTTTGCTGTGGTAGAAAATGGGAATTTCATTCTGTCCCCCTTCATTGCAGGAGGCAATCAGGGTTGCTCAAGTCACGCTTTAAAAGTAATCATTTCAAAACCAGACTAGTAAACAAAGTCTTATTCCATCCTGAAATGTTGTATTTAAAAGGGAAAACCCTTCCCCAAAGCAATCTTTCCCTGCTAATTGCAGTGTAAAAGACCATCAAACATACTGTAAGTATTATATTCTCAATGTTGCATGGAAAATTTACGGTGCAATTTCCATCGCATTCAATAACCAGCACAAGGAGTAGAGTTAAGCCTGGAAAAGCTTGTTTTAATCACATATTAATATCAGTTGTTTTGCTTTCATTGAATTTAATAATTTTTTTTCACATGGCCATGCACCAGTTACAGCAATTCCCAAATACCTGATACGGAAAAGTACTTAAGGT
This sequence comes from Buphagus erythrorhynchus, assembly GCA_013400855.1. Classification (NCBI taxonomy): domain Eukaryota; kingdom Metazoa; phylum Chordata; class Aves; order Passeriformes; family Sturnidae; genus Buphagus; species Buphagus erythrorhynchus. The sequence continues at coordinate 14,205 of VZTT01069831.1, forward strand.
TTCTGGGTCAATCCTTTTTCACTGCAGATGTGACAAGGACAGGAATCTGCCAATTATCCCTTCTCTCAACATTTTGGTAACCCCAGTAAATGGTCCACAGTCACACAAAGTCTTCTGAAGGCTGGTCTATTGTCTCAAGGGCTCCTTGTGTTGCAGCACTTGCTCTCGGAGCCCATTATGCCCTTGTGTACTGGGGGAAAAAAGAAATCCCCAGCTGCAATGATAAAAACCTCTTTTTTTTAAAAAAAAAAAAAGGGGGAATACAGTAGAGAACTGTCCAACTTTGATGAGAATCCCAAATGTTTCCTGAAGGCCCACAAAATTAGGGAGAACTAGCAGACTCCAGGCCCTGCCACCCAGCTTTGGCTTTTGACCAGTTAAACTGGGATTTTTGGGAAGAACTTCACCCTGCAGTGTCCACAGCATCCCAGCTCTGGACAGGACCATCTAGTCCCTCCTTTCTCTTAGCAGGATCAACTCCCCCATGCTCTTTGCTGGAAGGATGGTGATCCACCCCAGCACCTCTGCTTTTTCCAAAAGCTTTGGAGCAGAGGCTCAGTTTGCTCTGCCTTTGAGAAATCATTTTAGATTAATACAACCATTCCAAAAACACAGGGGAGAATTTATGCTCAGGGACAGCCTATTCACAATTTCTTTTTGGGTCAGGAAACAACACACAGCCCTCTACCAGGCACAGCACTGCACTGACAACCCCACACAAATCACAAGAGCTACTGTGTTAGGCTAATGTGGGCAATGACCCAGGCAACATGATTTACCAGTACAGTAACTATCATACATTTCATGTTGATTTACTAAGTCCTTACATGAGTGCTGGAACTAAAACTTACACTGCATGTTGCAGAACTCAAATGAGAATTGTTTTGGTCTACTCAGAGTGCAGGGGCATCCCCAGGGCAGGTCTCCAGCTGAAGCCCCTCCACTCCAGACCCTTTCTCCTACTGATCCCAAATGTCCACAGTGTGTTAAACATAGGACCATACAAAGGCAACTGAGTGAATCACAGACAAAAAATTAGCATGTTCCTTCCAGAGGAAAAGATTTATCTAGTTATGAGCTTTCCCATCCAGCTTAAAAAGTCTGCTGAAATGAGATTGCTTGGCCAGGCTTGCAGTAATGCAAGGGGATCTTCAAAATCAGCTCTGAAGGTTCTCTAGCTGAGAAACATTCAGTTACCATGAGCTGATGGATGCAGTTGCAGGTTTCCAGTTGCTTCAGCCAAGACTTCAGGAGACCACACTGCTTGCCACCACCTATTATTATTATTAGTATTATTATTATTATCTTTATTATCTTTATTAT